>CALNXI010000774.1:9967-34449 GCA_942486025.1 Porites evermanni
TTAGAAATTCTTTTTACTTTTTTTTCAGCTTCGTCTCCTCATGATAGAAGCGTCCTAAATGCAACGGGAGATGAAACCTTTGAGATTGGCACCCCAAAAGTTGATGAATCGAGAAACTATCCTGAGGATTTCGAATGGGAATGGTACTTAATTGTTCCTGAAGGACGGCAGCTACAACTTACCTTTGACATATTCGAACTGGAGCAGAGCACAGACTGTGAGAACGACTATCTGGAGGTGAGAGAAGCCATCTCTCAATCACCTACCTTTCCTATCGTAAGTTTTGATGGAAGGTATGGTCCAATTCTCTCCAAACCAGTATGTGGTACCAACAAGCCTGGTACGATTCAGAGCTCGGGTAACATGGTCTGGGTACATTTCAGGAGTGATGGTAACGCTACTACTACTTACAGAGGATTCAAAGCCTCCTTTAAAGCAGGTATGTATGAATATTAGTTTGTCATTAGGTATGTACGTACTCGGTCGTATGAAGAACTCGAACGTTTTTTCGGCGACCGAAACCATGCTAAATATACTTTGTCGTAAAGAAAAAAAAAGGAACAACACGTTTTTAGAGAGCCATTCTTGTATTTTGACTCACCTTACGCTATGGTCTCCTCGCCAAAATACAGCTTGTCTCGTAAAAGATCTTACGTTACTAACCACTTAACTTTGCAATATTAATAAGATATATCATGATTGTACTGCATCTTCTAAATACTGTATTTATTTATTAAACGGTGCGTCATGTTGGCAAAAAGTATGGATCCTTTGCGTATAGGTTTCCTCGTTAAACTTGCCTTCTTAAGTCCTTGGATTGCGATTCCTTTCACATTCAAGTCTCTCTAAAGTGGACACCTTTAGGACAAGTATCGCATGTATCTTTCAGGCCCGTTCATCTAAATCCTAGGTGATTTTAGCTCGCAGCCGTGTCCGTTTAGAGAAAATTCATTGTACTAGTCTTGTCTGATATGGAAGAGATTATTTTCACGGATGATATTATATTCTTTAATCTTAATTTCTTTTAATTTTTTTCATTATCTTAACCATTCCTTCTACTTTTAACCCGGCAAATATGAATTTTTCGTCTGTTCAATTTTTGTAGGCCAGGGACGACTTTCCATCTTACATCCGATGGCCTTCTTGTTCCTCTCCGCTCTGCTAATGGCTACGTCAAAGGACAGTCTGTTCTGAACAGATCCAGCCAGATTCTTTGGTCGTTATAAGTTCACATGAAATAACTCTTTCACCTTATAAGTAGGAACTTAAATACTTTTGAGTGAATTTATCTAAAACGTTAAAAATTATCGCAGTGCTTATCTCACTGCGGTTCTTGTTCACGTACCTTGTTAAATCAAGTCCCTAGAAAAATATTTTTAGCAAATGAGTAATGAGCAGATAAAAACACCTTAAAACAATTCTTATGGATAGAATTGACGTGATTTTCGTGTTGTTATAATGATCGGTACACCCCAAGTAGATGGAAAACTTGGTCACGTGGAATACAAATTCACGTTTGCCGTTTGCCATATAAACGCGATGATTAATGTCTCTAATATTAGACAGTTAAGCTTCACGTATACGGCAAACGGCAAATTGAGAATTTCTCAAAATAGAAAATGAGCAGATAAAAACAGCTCAAAACAGATTCTCATGGATAAAAAATTGCGTGAAACTACTAATTTAGGTGTAGAAATGATGAACAGTAAACGAGAAGTAAAGAGGAAACTTGATCACGTGGTACAAATTCGCGTTTGCCATTTGAAGTAAATATGTAGTGCTCGTGCGTGAGCCAGCGTCATTTTGGCGGGAAAGCGCGATAGCCGTCGTCATTGTATTACAAGTTTTAGTCAGAATGTCGAAGTGGCAGAAAGAAATTATCAAATCTTAGAAGTTTTATCATTCAGCGATCGGGAGACCCTCCAGCCATAAGCGGAGTGCTAACTTTTCTTGTTACAGTCAAACCAGGTCAAGCGTTCCTGTCGCTAGCAAACTAATGAATTCATTAATGAAAAAATGATTTCGTTTGTTGATTCAATAATCCATTCATAAAATGAATAATCCAACAGTCAAATTGGACCTTGATTCAATAATTAAATGTTGATTTGGTTTATGAACAAAATCTACCTGTTCTTTATTCTTGTCTGTTGAGTTCAATCATCATATTTGCTTCCCTTTTCCTGCCGTTTACGATTGCGTTTTTAATTGCCTTTAATCCAAATAACAGCTAGAAGAGACAGACCGCAAACGCAAAGAAACTGACAAAGGCCGGGGATCGAAATCCACCAATCACTGCACATACAATGACCTCAGTTTGACTATCGTGTTTTCTAAGAGGTCAGGTCACTGATTACTGAAAGCAAAACGGCGTACATGTAACAGTTTGTCAGGGTTTGAACTTCAGAACTCGTCCGCACTCGACTCTTAGAAAAAAGGAAGAAAAAAATGTGTAGTTTTACAAAAAACAGTAATCGAATCAACATTCGATTATGGAATCGAGGATAAATATGAATATTGGATTGTTCATTTTATGAATGGATTATTGAATCAACAAACGAAATCATTTTTCCGTTAATGAATTTATTAGTTCGTTAGCGACGGGAACGCTTCAGCTGGTTTGACTGTAAAGATCACGAGACGTAATTTGTATAAACAGTTACATGGAATTGCATAATTCCATCTTTTAGACAAAAGTGGTTTAGAGTCAGGCAATAAGAAAAACAGACAGGTTGCTCATTCCCTTGCTGCCTAACTGAGAAGTAAATCTCAATGTTGGCTTAGGTGAGGGGTAAGTGGGTAGTTTCCCAGGAACGTATAATGATGTGATCATACTTATGTATTTGTGTTAGGTCACGTTAGGGAGAAAAGTTGCCCCTTGAAAAAGGGTCACCCTCCCCTCCCAGCTGAGTCAACTTAAGCGAGCTTTTATAGTTGACCCATTTGCCCCAGCCAAGAGTTCGCGCATGTTCTGATGGTCTCGCTTTCACCGAGCTGGCTCGGCTAGGAGGATGACCTTACCATCAGAAAAGGGTCACCGGGTTAGGCGGGCCAACCTTTCGGCCACGCCAACGTTTTGTTTCTCACGTAAACAGTTCTTCAAGTTTTGTAAGGAACTGTAGGAAACTGTCATGGCCATGGCTCTGCCAGGGTAGCTCGGGTAGGCGAGTGACCGTTCAACCTGAGACAAGTTTTCACCATATGAACGGAGCCTAAGTAAAGTTTTATTGCGTGTAACCAAAGCTATTCAGTAATTTTTAGGATCACTAATACTGCACGTGTGAGCTAAATATAATCTACAATTAATTATAAGTTTGTAAAACAAATGGTTATTCATCGAGTGCCTTATGTAAAGGACATTGCTGGACATGGGCAGCCATATTTACCTGGTCAGTAAAGTTAAGCTAAACGACGAAGGTCGAGCCGTTTGCGGGACAAAGGAACTGTTCTTTCTCTGCCATTTCAAGACCCTGAGTGTTGGTTCGGCTACACTAGACCTTCCGCTCTGCACACCACCGCTCTACTGACTGTCAATTAACCGTGTTAGAGTTATAGTATAACCGATTTTAATAAGAACCAGAATCCTGCATAGACAACCAGCAGTTCAACAATCAGGTCATAAAAGCCCTATCTTAAGGAATTTCTTGTGATTACTCGATAATAAAAGTTGCTCTGTGAACTGCACTCAGTTTATGACGGCCCTGTCACCGACATATACCAACACGCAGAAAACATTTTTGTCATTCTTATGTAGGGCTTAACAATAAACCTTAATGCTTCAGCTATAAACTGCGTCTAATATTCAATCGATTTTAAGGGGCCTCTTAAAGGACCTTTTATTAAAGTTTAGTGGCGATGATTGTCAACATCCTTTCGCGCCATTGATATAGAACACAAACCCCACATAGACTAGACATATTAATCGGTTCCGCATACTTATGGTTGCTTTCATCTAACGCGTTTAATTATCTCAGGCATTTATGCCCCAGATGTCCATGGTTTTTTTTAATATTTTGGTAGTTCGCAAATTTTTCGCAAATTTTCACTGAAAAGTAAACTACATTCGTTCAACCTTTTGGTAGGTCGATCCAACAGCTAATTAACTCCAATGAAAATAACTCTTGAAAGCGCGAAAAACAAACCAACCAAAACCCTTTCCACGCACGTCTAGTGCGAGTTTTGACAAGTGAGTCTAGTCTAGCACGTCAGTCTCTCAGGGGTTAACTATCTCGACTGTCTCACATGCCGTGCCGGTAAGAGGCAAACTTACCAAATTTTCTCTTTTAACTTTACAAGGCGTTTTTCAATTCTCGAAACCCGAGATCTAAACTTATTCTTGTTGCGACAATGTTCGCCTCTTTCGCCCTCTTCATAAACGATTGCCACACAGTCAATGATGGCCACGCCGTCTGCAACCTCAGCGACCTCGGCCATTGTGAGAAAACGTGTAGGACCTCGAATTACCGGCACAGGTAGAGGAGAGGGTAGGCCAAATCTCCATAGATGCAAATAGCTTGAGCTGCTGGATTATAGGCATACTGTTGAAGGTCCCGCAGTAGTCCAGAATCGTTTAACATCCCTGCGTCGTGTTTTACGCCCCTCTAGAAACGAAATTAAAATCAAACATGAGAAGAGAATTTTTTTGGGGGGAGAGGGAGGGGGTTGTTTAAGTTTAAAACAGTAACGTTTTATTACAAACTCACCAACTGGTCCAAATAGGTTGCCAATAAGTCCATTTGGTAGGGGCAAGGATTGGAATTTTAACGCGTGTACCCTCTTGTGGCCATTGTACACAATTCTCTGACGCTCATTTGGTCTTGAAATGGGTCGGACTGTTCCATCTACAAAACCGAAACAGTTGCCAAGGGGGGCTCCTTTTCCTGATATAGCTTCTGCATAACGCTGCAAAGCCCCAGGATTCAGAAGATCTCGATTCCATTGTGTTATACGGTGCCCATGAACGTAATAAATATAGTCGATGACATCATTTGAGATCAGGCTTATAACAGAAACCGGTCGGCCAAATCGCGGAATCAGATCACTGAGTCTGCATGGGTAGGCAACTCGTTTGAGGAGTATGCATAGGCCTTCCATGTCGTCGCAAATACTCCTCTGCTCGCATTTAAACACCGGTGGTAGTTGGAGGGTTGCAACAAGGCGAGGGAGATCGTGTTTGTCGCCGTGACACGAAACTCTGCTTTGCACTCCGCGGAGTTCATAGAATCCAAATCAAACCGTTGATAGTTTTCATGGGGAAAATCTGGATTCTTTGAGATGAAACTATCGTAAAGTAGCAAAAACTCTTCATCGGAAATAACTTCATCGCCGTAGAGAAGTACAAGGGGGTCACGAAATTCTTTGAAAGACATTTTCCCTGGTGACTTTCACTGTAAGAAGAGACTCGTCCACGTACCGTAACAGGTTTGCTAAATGTTTTTGTTTCCCGCCGAATTACCGCCGTGGACGACGTTCTCGTTCCAGGCCCCAATCGGTCATACCAGTCCTCGTCCTCGTTCTCGTCTTCATTGCTAAAGGTCGCTATTATCATTGGATGCATCAACAATCACATTGTATATTATCGATCATTGACTGTCACAAAATGACCCACAAATGGTGTAATCATTTACGGTTATGTCACAAGACTCCTAAATATTAACTTTTATTGACCCTTATATCCTACTGTGTTTTGTTTTGCGTATTGTATCGAAAGGAAAGCGCAAATAAACGGTACCGTAATACCGTGAACAATCTTATTTCACCGAATACAGTCAGCCAAAATGATGAAAAACCGCATACCGCAGAGCTAGATAATACCGCAATACCGCACGTGAAAATTAAAATTACCGAAATACCGCATGAAAAAAGGCCCAATACCGTAATACCGTAAACCTCCATGTCCCTTTCATCGTACCTCCTCTACAGTCTTAATATTAAATCATTCGACATTACTTTGAACAATTGGCGTATGCCTTAAACCATTTGTCTCTCGATTAAATCATTCGACATTACATTGAACCATTTGCGTATGACTTAAACCATTTGTAAATGTTTGCGTGAATTCTTAATGACTTTACTCAAATCATTACGCAACAGAGCAGCCGACCGTTCGTTATCATGCAAGCTCGATCCTTTCGTACATGGTATCAATATCAGTCAATAAGTTATACATATCTCTGGTAGACCTTGTGGGGTGTGTTACATTGTCAACAAACTTCAGCTATCGGTGTAGTTTGGCTGAACAGACGAAGCAAGTAAAAAGTACCGCGAAGAACGTGATGGCCTTAACTGCACGTATTTCAACTCTGCAAGTTGTAGGTACGTTAGCTATCATGATCTCAATTTTTTGACAACCAAAAAAAAATTAGAAATTACAAGGAACGTTTCAGTCGTAGTCTGTCGACAGACGTGTTAGCAAGTTCTTAAATTCATTTCCACGATCCTACCGACCAAAGGTGACGTCTACCCTTTAGCTTAACTGTGCATATTTCTTCCAGTTCACTTACATTAAAACATACTTAGGCCCTTTTCAAACGTCGTGCTACTGCCGTGCCGAACTCAGTTGATCGAATTAAATTCGACTTTAGCACGGTAGTAGGGCTACGTTGGAAACCTTGGCAACAGCCGTTCTATTCGACTTAATTAAATTCGACGTCTGAAACCACGTTGTGCTAGTGTCGTGCTGCAGTCGAACTACGGTCGAGCCAGTTCGGCACGGTAGTAGCACGACTTTTGAAACAGGCCTTATTTCAAAATAGCGATCATTCACGTGTTTAGGCAAGATTAAATGTTGAATATGCAGTAGCAGGCAAACAAGAAAGAAATCATTTCGCAGCAGCACTCTTCTCTCCTAATAGCAATAAATGTCCATGTTTTACTGCACACCTTGAAGACTGATTAATCAATGCCAACGATTCGCGCCGGTGAGTGGTCCGTTACTGCTACACACTTAGCTTGTATCAAGAGAGGATGTATATATTGGTTTGAAAAGCTTCGATAACAAGGATTTATGAATTTTTTATTGGGAATCGAACGCCTGAAACTGAAATTTGCGCCGTTAATTGCATACTGATGGGGGAATATACTGAATTTCGTTTGATCAATGAAATTGTATCTGTATTCAGTGTGTATTCAGTTTCCGTCACCATTGACGTTAGAGTGTAAGGGTTTATAGAGTCCGCATGACAACCAGACTTATTGCCAAAACAACTCCTCTGAACAGAAACGAATTAAAATATTTTTCTCTCTTACCCTCAATACTTACTGAACTATGCGGTAAACGTCTCGAAAACTATGAAGACTTATTCATACTATTTTCGTTTTTAAATAGATTAGGGAAGAATCGGATCGAACTTCTAAAGCGGAAATTTCTTATTCGATAGAAAAGTATAATTTGTGTTCTCGAGATCAGTAAAACAGGTTGTCACTCAGTATATAGAACAAAAAAAAGCTTAAGACAACATGTATTTCGATTTTTTTAAACTTCTCTCTGGGAGACGGCATTCTAAATGATCTGTTTTATTTCTTTTGGGGAATCTCGGGCTTTCAGGGTTGCAATTCTTATTTGAGAGCAAAAAGGTGCATTTTCGTGGCGGAGCCACATTGTGAGGCGACACTGATCGGAAATTATCCTGGTTCTACTGCCAAACCAAACAGCGACTGGTGAAACAAACAATCGCTGACTGGTTTTTCGCCACCTACACAGTCTAAACACAGCCGAACCTGAATTCAGTTGGACAGTAACTTTATTAATTTAACACTGATCAGGTTTTCATTATGTCTGCTCCATTTCAGTTTTACTATCTCTCTTTGGTAAAGGAATCTGTGATTCAAGTAAGTAAAAATACCTGGTCACGGTGAAAACTTCTAACGATAGCGGGGACACCAAAATGATACTGATTTGTTGGCTTCACACTAGAGCCTCAAGTATAATGTAAGTGTACTTGGAACCTACTTTGAGTGTCATGGAAGGGGTAAAATGTACCTACTTCAACTTTACTTGGTGACCATGGAAACGTCCACAGTTCAAAGAAGCCGAAGTTCGCCCTTAAGTATGGACTACACCACACTTAAGAACACACTAGCCTGCGAACAGCAGACGCACTATTTCCGGTCGTCGCTTCTCTCCCTCCGAAATTTTTCGGAGGGAAAGAAGCGACGACCGGAAAATGCGTCTGCTGTTCGCAGACTAAGAACACACTGAGAAATGGAAGCCATGTATACGATGTGGACATACAGCGGTTCCAAGATTCTAATGAAAAGAGAGATTGACAGCTTTTACTTCAAGTAGCATACTTTGTCAACAAGTGTGAAGCCACCTTTTCTACAGAGCGACTTACAATTTCCAAGTGCACTTGAATCAAGTGCTTACTTGAAACTAACTTCTCTTCTAGTGTGAAGTGACAATTAACATAAATCTTAAACTTCTTTTCTTCTTGTGGCTACGCATGCCTTGATGTCACGAAGCGCAGGCGGGCAAGACGTGAACTAGCAGAAGCCAATGTATAAGCGAAAAAAAAAATGGTTTGATTTTTTAGTTTGAATAATGTGAGGGAATCTAAGACAGTCTGGATTCGTCGCCGTGGATTCCGGATTACAGGTAGTAGATTCCAAATTTGTCAGTGGAATTTGGATTCCGGATTTCAATCATTAGTGAGATTTCGGATTCCTTGAGCTGTATTCCGGATTCCACAGGCAAATTCCTTCTGGTTTCCGGATTGAACAAGCAAACGTTTCTTGGATTCCGAAATCCGGATTCCCTTACCGGCTCATTCGCTCACCATTTCAAGACCTTTTAAGCCAACCATACAGTCACTTAGTAGCATACCATAAACCGGTAGCAAAAACTCCACAGAGCAACTCGATATTCACAAGCACAAAGAAAAAAGCCGGTAAGAGACTGACTAAGTACTTCCAAAGCTCAGTGACGAGTGCTACTCTCTGGAATAATTTCTTTTCGAAAGATTCAAAGACATGCAAAAGTATAATGTCGGAGATATAATTTTCGCCCAGATTGGAATTTGCACGTTTTGCTGTGGCGTGGCAAGTAGAAAGTGATAGCGTCGTTTTTATTAATGTTGGTTCTTTATTTCAGTTTGCCCAAATGGAATTGTAAACATGACGGGGTCTACCACTCCCTGTGAACACATAGGTTCGAGACCGTTGA
This sequence comes from Porites evermanni, assembly GCA_942486025.1. NCBI lineage: Eukaryota > Metazoa > Cnidaria > Anthozoa > Scleractinia > Poritidae > Porites > Porites evermanni. The sequence continues at coordinate 19,128 of CALNXI010000774.1, forward strand.
TACCTTATTTGCTCTGTTTTACAACCTCCTAACTTCAAGGGTTCGGAATGTATCCGTTTGGAATATATTTTCACAGGTACAGTTGCCTGCTTTCTGTCGAGGTTTCCTCTTTCTTGACTTAAATACCATATTATCTGAGCCGCTAAGAATATTGCGTAGCACTGAAGCGTTCCCATCGAGTAGTGCGCAATTGATATTTAATCACATTAGTTATAAACAACGTATCGGTGGTATATTCGACACTTAATGATTGGTCCCGAAGGAAAATAAAGCGAGCTGTTTACCTCGTGACCAGTCTTTAAGTGATTTGGTATCACTAGTAGCCCACGAAGAAAACCTTTCCGTGTGCGAGCGGTCAACTTTCGCGGGTAACAGTGCACTGTTACCCTCTGACGTCATAGATTTCGCAATATTGCCCGCTTAAAGATTTTGGCGGGAAACTGTTTCATTGTTAGATATCATGTGACCTCGAAGTAACCAATTAAGTGCGCGCTGTTGGGAAAAAAATTTCAACCATATAAAAAAAGAATTATTTAATTTCCTTCGTTTAACAACGGTGAAATCTAGCATCTAAATTTTACTAATTGTTACTCCTTTTTATTATTACACTGAAATTGCGGGCTGTTTTTGGTGTGTTTTCAAATGCGCGAAAACTGAACCGAAGTTTTCATCCATTTCCCCTGGCCCTTTCTCCTATTTTTTCACCTCAGTTCAGCTTTTGCGAGGCTTTACGTATCCACTCTACGAAGCACAAACGATTAAAGTCACCAAGAAGAAGAGAAGTAACCGACTTTTGTGCTTCACGAAAAAAACTGATGATTAAAAAATACAGCAGTGAAATAGGTTTGATATCAACGCCTTGATAAATTTTTTATGAAAGTTATCGGGTATAACAAAAAGTGCGATTCGTTTTAAGTCTTTTAAACGAAACGATTACCAGGACTATTCGAGATACACGCTATGTTTGAGATACCCCTGTTTAAGAAAACACTTAGAAGACGCTGATCACGAATTCAAAAGTAAAGGTTATGATCTTATTATTTTTCCGTGACGAACTCCTGGTTAAAAATAATTATGCAGGATATTACAGAAGTAAACACTTCTTTATTTATTTTTATTTATTTTATTTTATTTGCCAGACAATAATTACAAAAAATAAAGGAAAAGAGCGAAAAAAAAAGTGGCGAGGAGACCTAACAGAAACAATAGGAGCTTATATGAGAGGTTTGGCCTCCTCGAACTACGGTTTAGAGCTGTTTAACAGCAATTAAAGAAAACATGGTGAAAAGTCGAAGATGGAAACATTTATGAACTGTTTTCATATTTACTCAATAATTTAATATTCAGTTTTTTCTTAAAAGAGGGAAGGGATTGAGAGCTGATGACCTCGTTGTCAAGTGAATTAAAAAACTAAGGCCCTTGAAAAAAGGGCGAGAACTTCTTAGTGTTTGTACGACAATACGGTAGACGGTAGGCCTGGGAATTTTTTGTGTTGTAAGAGTGGAAATGATTGCTTTGGGAGAAATTGTTATTAAACCTTGGAGGTAAGAATGAATTTTTGCAAGAGTACATAAACTGGGCCAGTTGAAGCAAATGGATATCATTAAATTCTAGTATACGGCGAGATCCTTAAAGATGGGGTCTGTATGAGCATTGAAATGTGAATTTATTAATGATTCTAATAATGCGCTTTTGCAGGATAACAAGGCGGCGGAGACTGGTTTTATAGGTCGAAGCCCAAACTATATTGCAGTAGTAAAAACGGGATAAATTAAGGAATAGTAGAGCATACGTAGAGACGATTTAGGAAGAAAGAAGCTGCATCTAGATATTATTCCGATTGACTTCGCAACTTTATTTGCAACCTGTGATATTTCCGACTTCCAATTTAGGTTTTCATCCAAAATTACTCCTAGAAAATTTGTCTCCTTTACTTTAAAAATTATTTTGATTATCTATACTTATTTGAATATTGCAAATTGAACGCTTTTGTCTTGGTTTAAAGACCATAAATTTAGAGGATAGAACCCTGAGGAACCCCACAAGAGATTTCATATCTTAACGAACGGTGGCCATTATATTCAACATATTGCTTTCTGTTTGAAAAGTTACTTTTATCCAGTCCAGCGCTAAGCCACGAATACCGTAATTTTCGAGTTTATCAAAAAGGATGACATGATTTGCAGTGTCGAAGGCTTTTGAGAGGTCAAGAAAAATACCTACGGAAAATTCACCTCGGTCAAAGGCAGTGGAGATATTGTCATGTAAGTCGATAAGTGCGAGTGCAGTAGAATGATTTTTCCTAAAGCCGTATTGATTACTACATAGGATGTTGAAATTCATCAGGTATTCGATTAAACGATTGTAGATAACTCTTTCAAAGAATTTTGAAAAGCTGGGAAGTACTGAGATGGGTCCGTAGTTGGTGAAAATTGACTGATCATCAGATTTAAAAATAGGTATCACGCGAGCGATTTTCATTTCATCGGAACAATACCTTGCTGGATAGACAAGTTTATAATATGAGTGAGTGGTTCAGAAACAAGTAGAATGAACTCCTTAATGACTGTCATTGGAATCTGGTCGTAGCCAGCTGCTTAGCCTGGAAGAAAAGTTTGAGCAATTTCAGCGATCTCATCTTGAAGAATATTGACTGTGTAAAGGAACCATTAAGAAAAGTACGGTATGAAGCTGACGACTGTATACCCTTTGCTCAATTAGGACCGATGCTTGAAAAATAACAACAAAACTTGTTGGCAATTTCGACAGGATCAGTAATTTCACGATCATCAGCTTTAAATGTTGAGCATCGATTGGAATTTCTTTTGCTTCTGTTTAGAATTTCATGTCAAACTTTCCAAGTAGCACAAGTATGAGAGCTAGTATTCGATTGAACGTTATTCAATTTCTTCTCGTACACAGACGTTTTCTATCCGCAGAGAAGTTAAAAATATATATAAGACATACCTTGCTTATTGTACGTCTTTGACAAAAAAAAAAAGACAAGATCCGTCAGAGAGTGTTTCTGCTGCCTACACGCTATGCGCGGTCAAGTCACTGATTTTGCACGTACAAATGAGTCCATTGCTCGTCCATGGTGGTTTATCTTTAATTTCTTGGTCCTTGATTTCAAGGGTCTTCTCACCCCATATAAGGGAATCGGGAATCAGGCAAAATTTTTGCTTGTGGAATCCGGAATCCGGGACTTTGGTCACCGGAATACAGCTCAAGGAATCCGTACACCCACTAACGATTAGAATCCAGAATCCAAGTTCCACTGAAAAAGACCGGAGCCAATACCTGGAATCCGGAATATACGGCATGGACTCTAGATCCAAGGCTATCTTTTACATTCCCTTACCTTGGGCGGTTTGATATAACTCTCCTGGATTTTCTTTTAACACTTTTCTTCCTGGAAATTTCCCTTGCCCAGGCCTTGCTGAAAATGCAAGGAAATGGTAATTTGATTTATCCAGTTAAAATTTAGAAATTCTCTAGCGCCTGCTTTGAAGGCTGTTTAGTAAGGAATCTAACTTTTTTTTCTTTTAGCTATGATATAGAAGAATGCAAGAACTGTGAGTGTGACAAATTGACCTACAGTAGCAGTTATGACCGTATTGCGCTTGGTAGCGCAAAATGTGTAAGACGAACCTCTAGGTACCAGGAAGCTAGAAACATGCAAGGAGATGCTCTTCCCGAAGATTTTGAGGATGGACCAGATATTTGGTTCCGCTTTGTTTCTGATGATTCTGTTTTTTACAAAGGATTCAACTTGTCCTATATCGTCATTTCCGAAACGCGTAAGTTAATCCCTTTTCTGTCCCTTTTTCTAGTTATTAACAATCCGGAAAATTTCAAGTTGCAATATATTCAAAAAGCATGAAGCAAAAAAGCGAAAGTACTGCTTCATTATTAGTTTCTTTCATTTAATGAAGTTTAACCACCGACCCGACTCAGGAAGCTCGAAGTACACACAAAAATTACATGATGCACATTACATTGTTAAATTACTTTATACTACTACTACGTGAAAAATTTCTGCAATTTGATTGGCTTAGATCGAGAGCAGTGGTATTTCAACTTAATTTGAAATCCCTACATGTGAAAATTACAAACCTTTTGCGGTTAGTATAATAGCATGAATTGTACGTGATATTTGGCGTAAATTATAATCCTGAGAGAATATTCAGTGTGTTAAGGATTTCCCTACTGTACTGTTAGCTCTATACAAGAGAGGAAGGGCGATTCCTTTTTAATTTCCGTTTCGCTGACACAGCGTTAGCAGAAATCTCTCTGTAGTCGTTTTCGTCGACAAAACCAATAGCAATATCGCTCTCCGCGTCTTCCGCCATTTTGTTCTGCGTCAATTCGTGAAGGACGCGTGGCTCTGAGCGTGGGTCACCCACGCGGAACACATTCGCGCTATGTGATTGGCTGTTGTCTAATCCCCCTTGGGATCTGTGGTCTTAAAAATAACTCGAGACGAATTACCTATGAAATAGGGTGTGTATGGGGGATGCCTTCTCTATCCCCTTTATCCTCTCTTGGCGCTATTTAATACTAATATTTTATAGAACCAAAAAACACAAACATTGATCCCATCATCATCAGCAGCAGCAGCATCATCGTTATTAGTAATGTTATTATCGCACTATTGCATATCGTTGCCAACGTCAATGACTGCTAATTTTGTAGTGGAAATTTCGAATGCGATAGAACCGACATGAAACAAAATAGACAATAATAGTCAGAAAATACGACATCGCAAAGTGTGGCCCAGCTAAGGTAACAAAAATTTCAAAAATGCAAATACGAAAAGAACTGAAAACTTAAGTACAATGATACTAACAAAAGATCTCCGCCGTCTCGAACGTTTATGCTCAAGTTCCATCTTCTATGTAAGTTGTAACAACAAGGCATTTTTCGCCTTTTGTTGCCACAATTTTTTTCTTTCTAGCTAAATATTGAGGTGTCTCTGCCTAGAGCTTTGAAGTACGCTACTTGTTTCGCAAAATATGTCCATGATGATAAACCATCCAAGACCTATATAACTTACTACCAACCAAGCATTTGCCCATTTTTGATTTTAGATTATTCGCCGTAACTCAAGTACGACACTATTTGAAGGCCCAAACATTCTTATCAGTTTTTTAAACGCCGAAATTTCCCGCTACCCTGGTCTGCCTCAGGAGAAGTAAATACGTGAGATAATCTGAAAAGCCAGCATATGGGTCACGAAAACGAGTATTAACTTTGCACAGTTGATTGTAAACTTGACATCTGTGGGTAGGCCACGAAAACGCTCCAAATCCTTCTTTAACAATGAATGACGTATCTGTTTAAGATAATTAATGTGTCTGCCAACTTCTTGATTTTGTCAGACACCTTACTATTCGAGTATTTTTCGCTTTGAGGGAAAAGTTATGGAATTGGATTTTGCCAATAAATTCAATAATATGACTTCATAATGACATCAAATTACGTCTTGATTGTGTCAATCAAGTTATGCCTAGATGTTGGAAATCAATAATACATTATTCTGTGTTATTGTGGTGACCGTTTTATGAGTGGCCCTTATATAAATAATCATCATCATAAAACATCCTCAATAATAATAACAATAAACAATTATTTATTGTTGTTATTATTGTTGTTGTTGTTGTTGTCGATGATGATACTTATTATTGGGTATACTTAGTCCACAGACTATCCATTTCTTTTTTATTACAAAGTGCGATAGGTATTACAAAGTACGACAGAGACTCTGTTGCTTTAAAGCCCTTTGTGTAGTATTGCATCATATCCACAACAGTCATGACAATTTGACACTTTACTACCCCTCCCTTGGGAGAAATCCTTGTTAACTCCCAGACTATGGGAGCCACGTGACCAACTGTAACTGAGGTCCTTTCTCGAAGAAGAAAGGTATAAGACCCTACGGCCAAGCTTAAGGTTATCTGATAAACAATGTGTGTCGCATTTTTGGTATCGCTGATCATGATAACAATTTTTCATAACTGTGGTGTAAAGGTAACGATCCAAAAGACGGTCATTTGTAGCCTCCTTCTCATCCTACTTCCTATTTAAATGATTTCTTTAAGGGGTCAAGTAGAGATTGAACCACGCACAAATTGGTCTCGTTTAGTGTTTAGGGGTTTAATTTCAACCCTCTGAAGGGGAACCGGACCCCAATCCCGTGGGAAGTTCTTCCCTAGAGTGAAATCAAGTATCAAGCCTCAATCGATAGAGTGGATACAAACTAACATCGATTCACTTGAACAATGAATTTATCGCGGGTCATCAAACTTTGATATAGTACTTTTAATTATTAATTTGACTCGCTCTATTTTTTTTAAATTAAGTTAACCATCGGTGAGTGTAAAGAAAGTGTCAAGTCGTTTCGAACACCTTTAAGCCTCTCATTCAAATAAACAAATGTACTGTAGCAATAAAATGAAGTTATAGGTGACCTTTACATTGTTGTCCTTCTTTATTCTTAACGACGGCTTTAAACTGTCCATCAGAGGTTAACAAAGCGCATTAGAACGGAATTACGTAAAGAAGAACCTTTTTTTTGTTCACTTCTCAGTAAAAGATCTCGTTAACTTAGGTAAAAGCAGTAAGGATACGGGACCTACATAGGTCTCGTAAATTTACGTGCTATTTTTCCCGCAAAAAAAGTTTTATGCAACACCCGTATAATTTCTGTTGCATAAACGACACTTAAGTGAACACTTACGAAAATCGTAAGTGCAACCACTTAAGTGAGTTCCCTAACTGGATCACTTAAGTGATTTAATGCAACTCACTTAAGTTACGAGTGCACGTACGTATACCTGTAGTTATTACAGGCGTTTTATGCAACCAGACCCAGGCCCTATTTTTTCTAGGGTTTTTGTGACGTCATCACTTCTCTTCTCTATTCTGCATGCATTCCATTTTGCTTAAACCCGTATGATTTGATCTGTACATGTAGCTACATGTGTCGGCTAAAAAATAATAATACATTAAGGATAAGAAAAGCAGAAAGGAAACTTAAAAAAAAAATTTTCTTGTTGAGCTTACACTGGTGCAATTTTAAGTGTTATAAAAACTCGTGCTCCTATTTTCCTACCATTAAATGATGGCAATTTAGTGGCGAACCTAGAGTGGCCTGAGTCGGAACCAAATTTTTAGAGGCCCGCAGGGCTGACAAAGGTGTTTAGAGAGTACTGGACAAGTCGTAAGGTACTTGTCAACTCCCCCACCCACCCCACCCCTTCCCCGGCACTTGTTAAAGGTCTGAAGAAGTCATTGCATTGTCACTGGGATGGAACAACATTATTGCATGGTTCTTTTACTTTTGATTTAGCTTCTCCTGACTTTAGTAGCGTCCTAAATGCAACGGAAGATGAAACCTTTGAGATTGGCACCCCAAAAGTTGGTGAATCGAAAAACTATCCTGAGGGTTTCAAATGGGAATGGTTCTTAATTGTTCCTGAAGGACGGCAGGTAGAGCTTACCTTTGAAATATTCGAACTGGAGCAAAGCACAGACTGTGAGAACGACTATCTGGAGGTGAGACAAGCCCTCTTTCGATTGCCGTCCTTACGTCTCCTAAGGTTGGATGGAACGTATGGTTCAATTCTCTCCAAACCCGTATGTGGTACCAACAAGCCTAGTACGATTAGGAGCGTGGGTAACATGGTCTGGGTACATTTCAAGAGTGACCGCAACGCTACTACTACTTACAGAGGATTCAAAGCCTCTTTTAAAGCAGGTGTGTATATGAACATAAGTAACTATAAGGCGTTAGTTATGTCAGGGCTCGAACTTAACTTTTGAACTTAATAGTCAAATGGCTAGTACATGCTCGGCCTTTACTGGCCATAAACGTGTTTCTACTAGTCTAGGCACTTCTGTACAGCATAAAATAAAAAAATGTCAAAAATCCTGTTGTCATCAAACGTTAATAAAAACTGCAGCATAAGAAAAATTTAAATGCATCTTGTCTTGTATGTTTAGTTACAATACAACTAGGGTATCTAAAAGATAGTAATGCTGCGGCACATTCTGTTGATACTGGCATTAGTTAGGCAGTGAGACTTAAAAGAATCAAAAATGACATTGAATGTCCTATTTACATGTTGGAAAGTACTAGAATAATTACTACCAGTCTATAGAAAGAACTCGTGGGAACGTTGCTTAGAAAATGATCAAGTGGTTATCAACTCTGGTTTTCCCGCAGTAAATTGTAGGAAATAATAGAAATTCAGATCGTTTATCCATATAATTAATATACGGTGCACGATATTTTCTCTGGAAACACAATACTTTTCTTACTGTTTGTTTTACTTTATTAAGTAACAGTTATTTAGCTATATATTTATAGAAAACAACAACACAAAAAACGGGAAAAAAAAAAAAGGAATTAATGACTCAGTAGGATTCGAACCCGGCACCTTCGACTCGACGCGACTACACTTAACCACTACACCACAGAGACTGATAACGAAATTTTGAGGGAAAGTCTTTCCTTTTATTCCTTTTCCATGAAACTTCCGCCGGCAAGATCATCGCCAGCCACATTAACCGAGCTATTAACAGTGAAAAAACAATGTAAACGCATATTCCATGGCAATAAATGAATGAACGAACATAATTATGCTTTTCAAAACGCCGATACACGTCCTCGTCTGCAAAGTAGGACACAAAACATATGTTTTGTTATCTCGATTTCCGCTGTTATTTTGAAGCGAATGGTCAAAATCACATCCATGTTCGGCACATACAGTTTCTTAAGAATAGCATTGCATGATATTTTCTCACTTTCACATCACCTTCTAGCAAGCTGGAATTTGTATATCCCCCGTGTTGCGAAGTCGAAGAGTAAAAAAGGCTCTTGAGTCAAAAAAGGCTCTTGAATTGAAATCCAATCCCCAAGTTAACCATCGTACTCATCTGAAAGACTCATCTGGTAAGACCTCTAACTTTGCTGTAGAAAATTTGCCAGAAAGAAAACTCTAAGTCTGTGCAGCGAACGATGCACTCTCTCACCCACCGAACTTCCCCGTGTTTTTATTTGAGTTGTTCGTGGCGCAATGCACTCTGGTTAAATGCAATGCATTGTGGTAAAAAGTGATGAATTCGAGAATTCGTCGCCCCTTATATATTTCCTTTAAATCCTGATTATGTTGCTGCTCGCTCCCTTCGGTCGCTCCGCAGCAATAATAAATTTTACTGAACTCTACTAACAAGAACCCAACAGCACTTGTGCTGGTCTGCAGGTTAAAGTCCAGCAACCAGCACCTACACGATGCATAGTAGTAGTGCTGACACTACAGACAGTATAATAAATCAGTTCATGAAGTTCTTTCCTGACATCGCAAGAAATTGAAATGATGATCAATTTCATTGAAGGCTTCAATGATTAGTAGTCCTTCAGTGTAGGTCGTCTGCTCCGTTCTGACTCCTCCAACCAGCGCCCATCTGCAAGAACTGCACTATAGTCCTCATGAGAAGGTCTACTGATAACTATTCTCACCAGGTCCGTACAAATTTTCGTTTTGATGAAGATTTACATGTAGACGTGCTGCCTCCAGCAGAATCATCGCTTGCTCTCTTTAGACCTTTAGTTGTTTTATTTGACAACAGAAATACCCTAATATCCATGACAATCACGCGTGGACTGTGATCGTAGATTTGCATTTCAAGATGGCGGACATTTGTTTTTTGGCTAGCTTTGCATCATGGGGACGGCTTGGCCCATGCTCCCTGGTCATACAAAATTTCAAGATGGCAGGGAATAAACGCGAAACTGAAAACCGAATTAACAAATATTATTCTTATGTAGAATTACTTTTCTTTCTTTTATTCATGCCGGTTGTTAATGGGGGAATGAAATAAGAGGCTGCTAGAAGGTGCGGATCAACTGGGAAAATGTTGAAAACATTTCAAGGCTTATGTTGTAGTAAATGAGCTAAATCCACTAGCCAATTGTATTTTACTTAATTTAGTGTTTCATCAGTTCCTTGCACCTCGACCGTTGAGTGTACCTGTTGACTGAGTTATCATGCGAACTTGAACGTTTCTTCTTCCATGCTAAATATGCTTTCTTTTACACGTTTCTTTCCACAAAAAACCAGCCAATAAAAGAAAGAAAAGAAGAAAGGAATAAAAGTCTGCAAGACAGGATATTCGCTAAGCTAATCAGTAGAAATAACAACACTTTTTTAGAGAAGGATTAGTTTGCCGTTTCATATTTTTCTTCTTTAGAGAGCTGCTCTTCTGTTTTGACTCGCCATACGTAGCCTGTTCTTGACGTTCAAATAGTGGGGACAGGGAAGTAGAAGTGAGCAGCAAAACAGTGAGGGGGTAGAGTAGGGGATGAGGGTTCTCTCTTCCTCCTTACTTTTTCCCCGCTCTCTTAATTCGCGTCGCACTCCACTATCTGAAGGCCTGGAACAGGCTCGGCCATACATGACACACTGACCAAAATCACAGCGTGTCTCATAAAAGGATCCCACGATATTACAACAAAGTACACACAACGGCCACCCCTGACAAAGGCCATTTTTTAGCCGACAGTCCATACATTCATTTTTGTTTCAACCTCTCTACAATGGCCACTTTCTTCTGTCCCTAAGGTGGCCGTTGTAGAGAGGTACTTTTAACTGTTCGGTATATTCTTTAATTTTAATTTCTTTTAATTTTTGTAGGCCAGGGACGACTTTCCATCTTGCATCCGATGGCCCTTTTGTTCCTCTCAGCTCTGCTAATGGCTACGTCAAAGGACAATCTGTTCTGAACAAATGCAGCCAGACTCTTTGGTCGTTATAAATTCACATGAAATAACGTTTTCACTTAATAAGTAGGAACTTAAATGCTTTTGAGTAAATTTATCTGAAACGTTAAAAATTATCGCAGTGCTTATCTGACTGTGATTCTTTTTCACTTATTAAATCTCCTTCCAATATTCACAAGCAGACAAAACGCCAATTAAAAACTGAGGTCGCGCTCATATTTTCCAAACTTTACCACAATCCTTTGACCTTGTTTAATTTGTCAAATTTTAGGGAGTTTTTTAGGAGTTGACAAGGATTGTTTCAAGTTCAGAAAAAGAAAAAAAACCATTGTCTCGAGTTCATGTTCTCCATGAAATAAACGTAGTTACACGTGGTCATGTAATGACGGCAACCAAGACCAACTTGAAAGTGTGCCGCCCTGTGCAAGAGCGCTAGTGATTTTCTTATATAACTTAGCTAGGAAACGCATTTGCCCGTTGGCATTTTTATTGTTTTTAAGCTCAAAAACAATACTGAAAAATGGTAGCGGGTAAAACGAAAATCCAACCAGAACTTGTTGCCTTTTTCCGTTTTTAGCAAGCTTTATTTATAGTTGAACCATTTGCCCGAGCCAAGAGCTTACAACAGCGCTCGCGCATGCTCTGATTGTCTCGCCTTAGCCGAGTTGGCTCGGCTAGGAGGGTGACCCTTTTATCGAAAAAGGCCGCGTTACCCAGCTAGGCGGGCCACCCTTTCGGCCGAGCCGATGTTTTGTTTCTCATGTAAACAGTTATTCAAGGTTTGTAAGGAACTGTACGAAAATGTGGCTTCACCACGGTGGCTCGGGTAGGCGAGTGACCTTTCAACCTGGGACATAAGTTTTCTCCATATGAACCGAGTCTAAGTAAATTTCCATTGCATGTAATCAGAGCTATTCAGTAATTTTTAGGATCACTAATACTGCACGTGTGAGCCAAATATAATCTACAATTAATTATAAGTTTGTAAAAAAAAATGGTTATAATCATCGAGTGAATTATGTAAAGGACATTGCTGGATATGGGCAGCCATATTTATCTAGTCAGTTAAGCTACACGACGAAGGTCGAGCCGTTCGCGGGACAAAGGAACTGTTCTTTCTCTGCCATTTCAAGACCCTGAGTGTTGGTTCGGCTACACTAGACCTTCTGCTCCGCACACCACCGCTCTACTGACTGTCAATTAACCGTGTTAGGTAATATAGCTGATTTTAATAAGACCCAGAATCCAGCATAGACAACTGTATCAGTTCGTAAAAGCCCTGTCTCAAGGAGTTTCTTGTGATTACTCGATAATAAAAGTTGTTCTGGGACTACTGGACTCAGTTTATGTAGGTCCTGTCGCTTGCATATACCTACTAGCAGAAAAAATTTTTGTCATTCTTATGTTAGCTCTTAACAATAAACCATAATGCTTCAACTATAAACTGCGTCTATTCGAAATACGTTATCCATAAAAGGACCTCAGGAACTTTTATTAAAGTTTCCTAAACAAATTTCCTCTTGACCTTTTGACCTCTGCATTCAAACAGTCTATCCTTGCAGCGATACCTGCTACATCCTCCGCAGAACAATTATTCAGTGCGTTACGGAGATTGAGAACTTACCTTCGCAGCACCATGGGGCAACAACGTGTCAGTAACATCGCACTTATTAACACTGAAACGGCATATGCCAACTTTGTAGTCAACAATAACGTGATTCGTATCCTTGACATCTTCGGCCGTCGAAATGGCAGAGACAGCTATTTCTTTCAACGTGTTTATGAGCTCCTATGAGCGCCTATGTTAGTGCATCATATGACCCTCATTTCTTTTCAACAATTTGGGCAACTTGCGACAATTTTCAGGCAATTGGTTAACCCCTCCGGCAAAAAAATTGCCCGCTCGTTCACCTTTGAGGTTGATAGAAACGGGCTGAATTTGATCTGAAAAACTTAAAATGATAAGATGACTGGCACTATTCAAATGGCAGCACTGCTTGTTTACTTTCTTCCTTTCAGTATTAGCTTAATTATATAACTATTCAGAACTAATTCTCGCAAAAAATTATTCTTAGATGGATGACATCTTTGTTTTTGATTTCGATACTCGTCTTTTTAAATTTCGATTCTGTAGATTTATGATAATTCATCAATAAAAACTGCTTTTGGGCACATTTCGATCTCTTATCATGAAAGGTAAAAAGATTTGCATCAGGAAAGGTTACAGTGCGAGCGGGAAAACCGTGAACACTTGAAATAGTTCAAGAATGTTTATTGTGTTAAGACCAATAATAGCAAGGGTCAGGACATGCGAGCAAGCCACAAAATAGCCTGCGAGCAAGCTCTCGGGGCGCTCTGGCGGCGGGGCGGGAAAAGGAAGGGGTCTTGCAACTTCGTCTCTGGAATTTGAATATATGCATCTAAAAAGTCAATGTGAAATGCTGATTGGCGGAGATGACATTAGTAATGACGTCATTACCCTTGGCGCGTGCTTTCACGCGTTTTTCAATGTTTGCTTGATTCACGCTCGTTTCCGCTTCACGCTGATTGGCGGAAATCTTACAGCTCAGTTGACGGGGAGCCACAGGGGAATTGGAGGAGGAATTCAATTTCCAGATTCCCTCCTCACCCCGCCACCAGAGCGCCACGGAGAGCTTGCTCGCTGGCTAGCCACGGATTTCGAGTTCCTTTCGGCAAATCCAAATCCGGATTTTTTACCTGGTGAATCCTTTTGGAAAAAGGATTCCTTGGATTTGAAATCCGAAGAATCCGAATCCAGATTAGCTCAGATTAACGGATTAGTGATCTACACTGTTCCAGTCAAAGTGGATCCGAAATTAGCCAGATGATCCAGCGATATTTCTAGTTGAAGTATTCCCGTAGAGTTTTCTAGTTGTTGCCATTTGCCATTAAACATCTGAAAACACTGGAAGATTGTTTCTGGTACAGTAAAATATCCATAGGCTAACCATTTGTCGCTTAAAAACACAAGTAAAAGGGACAAATGAACTCCTATCTTTCTACAAACTCGCTTATAGACGCGATAGGCACTCGATCGTGTTAGAACCTTTAGATAATTTTCAACTTTAACGCGCTTCTTTCTTGATCTGTTTATGTACCATCGTCGCTATTTGAACTGCCGGCCACAAAATTCTGCATGGTATAATCGCATAATTTATCAAAAATTAGAAAACACGTCATTTCTTGAGAGGCTGCCACTATTGCACCCGTTTGCGACGGGCTACCAAGGTTACAAATCCAATTTCGGATTTCGCGTCCCTTTCGATCGCGAAACTTGTCCAGCAAATCTCGGATTAAAAGTCCGTTATTGGATTCGTCGAAAGAACACACCCTAAATTTTACCAAGCCTGATTTGCTTTTTTCTTTCAACACAATAACATTCCAGAAATATTTGTGGTGGTCACGGTTTTCCCGGTTTGACTGTAAAACCAGTGATTTCTTGATGAATTCAGAAAAAGTATTGGGTCGCATTGAATTATTCGAAACACTCACTATCTTTTTTATGTACTTGTTTTCGCCTTTTTTTAATTTCTCGCCTAATTTAGCCATCTATATGCTGATTCTGGCTTCGAAAATGGCGGCTGCCTCTCCTTCGTATGCAAGCTCCGCTTGTTGAATTAAAAATACTCTAAAGTCATGTAATCGCATTGTGATAATTAGCTAAGATATTTACCCAGATTCAGGTATCAACAACCGAATACTGCCCTAAAAACTCGAATAGACGCGCGTCAAAACAACTTGTATCTTACACTTAACTAGACAACTTTATTGACTTTAACAGAATCATTGCCTATGTAAATAAACGCATCCACAATAGAATCAACAAAGAAAAAGTGCACATAATTTCAATCGACCTCCTGATCTCCCATTCATCTGATTCACTTGTCTTAATTTTTGTTCGCCTGGTTACGGTTGCTATGCAAACAATATCAGTCAATAAGTTATACTTATCTCTGGTAGACCTTGTGGGGTGTGTTACATTGTCAACAAGACGCTACGGAGCGTACACTTCGGCTTCGTGGTTGTGGAACTGATTAATTGTAAATGTGGAGGAATAGTAAGAATGAAATATGGTAAGAGTAATGTGTTAATTTGTGAAATTATGGGATTTGTCAGGATATTCTGAAAAGAGAAATATCCAAGAGGCCTACTTGCCAAAAACTGGCATTTCGGGACAAATTGTCTCTGAGATATCACGAGGAGCCGCAAGGGGTGATATTTTTGCACGGCATCTGGCGGCACATCAAAGAATTTGGAATTGAAGGGCAAATTCCTAGAATATCTTCGCCAGTTAAGCTAGAGAAAAGGTGTTAAAAAACCTCAGGATCCAAAACAACACGTCAATCAAAATATCACTTGGACCTTTTCGCTAATGAAGAGCTATCACGCGGCTAAGCTTGAATTAGACATATATTGAAATAGGAACTCGTGTCAATAAAGTATCAGAAGTGAGTGGGAATCGCTCCTGGTTAAAAAACTGGTTCACAGGGATATGCATCTCTTCTAGTTAAGAGAAGG
>CALNXI010000774.1:41720-109440 GCA_942486025.1 Porites evermanni
TTTTTTTTTTTGCAGGATGTTCAATTCTCTCGGATAGTGATTTACAAATAAAAAAAAACCGAAGCTGCATCAACTATGGAGAACTGCATTGTGACTCAGTCAAAATTGCTGATTGGTTCTCCTGACACTAACTTCATCAGTTGCCGGGTTAGCTTTGTTCTTAGATGCTTTTACAAGAGCACTCTAGTTGTCTGTGCCGTGGCTAGAACGGTAAGCCGTTCTGTCTAGATGAGCTTTGTCCTGCATCAAATGTCAGTGCGTGAACTCAGGCATGACAGGCCAAGTGGGCGGTTTTCAAAATCGAGGGGTTTGTCTGCAAGCGTTTCCTTCCTTTCTTCCCCACCCCCTCCCCGCTCTTTTACTTGCGCCATTTTTCGCGCGGTCTTTGACTCTTGTTCATCATTCTTTGCTCCTAAACCGCACAGAAACGCTTGCTACGCAGGCTACATTCCAAGAGAATTTCAACGCCTCATAACGGGGAAACTAACAGGGTTAGACCCTGGCAGACCACAAAATTTACAAAGAAGAAAGGTTGAAGTAACAAGTCGAAAACCGAAATAATCCGATAAATCCGCTACCAGTAACCAGGAATGAATCCAAGAAGAACGGCGAAAATAACACTCAAATCATCATGGCGGCTTGCACATGACCGAGTACTGATTCTAACTTGTCACAAACGCTCAAGAAAGCAAAATATTTAAAACTAACGCAACTGCTGTCAAAATATAGTGTTAATGTTCCAACAACTTTCCATGGCGGTATAGTGTCGAAATTACCTACACAAGCTTGGAATAAAGCGAAAAGTTCACCACAAATACCTCTGAAAAGAGCTCTTTCCAAGCGCGAAAATCACTCTACAAATGACGCATTCTGATTGGTCGAATCTCGCGACGCACACCGCCTGCTTCTGCCTCTGGTAGACCTTGTTGGGTGTGTTACATTGTCAACAAGCTTGAGCTATCAGTGTAGTTTGACTGAACAGAAGGAGCAAGTAAAAAGTACCGCGACGAACGTGATGGCCTTAACTGCATGTATTTCAACTCTGCAAGTTGTAGGTACGTTAGCTATCATGATCTCAATTTTTTGACAACCAAAAAAAAATTAGAAATTACAAGGAACGTTTCAGTCGTAGTCTGTCGACAGACGCGTTAGCAAGTTCTTAAATTCATGCAAATTTTGAGACATTCTATTTTAACGATGACTTCTAAAACGGCACATTATAAATTGTAACTGCAGAGGAGACGAAGAAGAGATATTCATCGATATTCGACAAATCGTCTATTAAACCGAACACGTTAAGTTTTGCGCTCATAGCGAATTTGTTTTTGTGTAGCATGTGTCGCCGAGAGAGGCCGGAAGAGTTTCTCACGTCTCGTGCTTTCACGATTGAAAATGTCTTAAAAATATTGAATTATTTTCACTCTTTGGTATGTCACAACTCTAGGAATGTGTAACAGGGTTAGAAGTCGATCATAATTTAACAATATGCCGGTTAATTCGAAGAAAAAATGTTTTGAAGCATGTAGAGGTATGCAATGTTTTTTGTTCCCCGAGGCAGCTACGAGATTCAAATAAAATTTGCTAGCAGACAGTAGGAAAAGCCATCTCAGCAGGGTTTACAACGCAAAATTAATTTTCTGGCTCCTCTCAGTCATTTTCAAGCTCTTTCCGGGAAAGGGCTCCGCTCTTTTAAAATATTCTCCTGTTACTTCACACGTACTCAGGGACACCCAACGACAATTTTCGGAAAATATCTGTTCGGAAGACGATTTGAGATCTAGAATTTTCGGAACATTTGTTGTTAAATTTCTTGCTTGCCTTGCTTGCCTGCCTCTTCTAGGATTTTCGACCCCCCAAATATGGTATAATTGCCCATTTTTTACGGATTTTTACCCTAAAACGGTCACCTAGAATTTTCGGGAGCCTTTTTTCTGGCTGGAAGTTTCGAGAAGTCGTAAGTTTTGATCCCTATAATTTTAGGATCACTAGACAAGTTCAGCTAGGAAATCCGAACAGACGAAAAACTTTTAGGGGATAAAAACATGCATATATCTACCGTTTAAATTATACTAAAATACGTTTAACAATGTTTTTAATGTTTAAGTGGTTTCCAACTATATTCTCGTCGGGTGCCCCTGACGTACTATTCTCCTGCTACTGCAATTCTTAATGAAATCCCTGATTCACTTGTTTAAGAAAGATTCTCTGGGAGACGGCATTCTAAATGATCTGTTTTATTTCTTTTGGGGAATCTCGGGCTTTCAGGGTTGCGATCCTTATTTGAGAACAAAAAGGTGCATTTTCGTGGCGGAGCCACATTGTGAAGCGACACTGATCGGAAATTATCCTGGTTCTACTGCCAAACCAAACAGTGACTGGTGAAACAAACAATCGCTCTGGTTTTTCGCCACCTCCACAGTCTAAACACAACCGAACATGAATTCAGTTTGACAGTAACTTTATTTATTTAACACTGATCAAGTTTTTTTTATGTCTGCTCCATTTCAGTTTTACTGTCTTTCTTTGGTAAAGGAATCTGTGATTCAAGTAAGTAAAAATATCTGGTCGTGATGAATTGAGAACTTCTAACGATAGCGAGGACACCAAAATGATATTTGTTAGCTTCACACTAGAGCTTCAAGTATAATAAGTGTACAAGTGTACTTGGATACTTGAATCCTACTTTGAGTGTGAAGGGGTAAAATGTACCTACTTCAACTTTACTTGGCGACAATGGAAACGTTCGCAGTTCAAAGAAGCCGAAGGTCGCCCTTAAGTATGGACTACACCAGACTTAAGAACACACTTGACCAATAAGAAATGGAAGGTTAGCCATGTGCACAATTTGCACATACAGCGGTTCCAAGATTTTAATGAACAGAGAGATTGGTTGTCTTTACACTAGGCTGTTAAGTAAGACTTCAGAGCTGCTAAGTTTTACTTGGCCAAAAATGTGTGTGTGAAGGCCTAAGAAAAATCTCAAAAGTAACTTTACTTTGCATCTCATTAAAGTCGGAAAGTTGAAACGATTCAAGAAAGTTTCAAGTGACTTGAAAGCCATCCTTAAAACCGACCTTTAGCGAACTTGCGGTTTCTAAGATTTGAGAAAGGCGAAGCATGTCAATCAATCTTTATTATGTTGCGTGGGAAAATAGGCTTAAATAAACCTGAAGTAAAAAAGATAGGTTGGGTGTTGAGCTTTCTTTTTCTTGAAGAATTTAAAATTTACTTGTCTTGAAATATTTCTTAGCTTATTTAGGCTCTAGGGTAAAGACTACCATTGACGGCTCAGTTTTACTTCAAGTTTTACTTTGTCAACAAGTGTGAAGCCACGTATTCTACAGAGCGCCTTAACATTTCCAAGTTCACTTGAATCAAGCGCTCACTTGAAACTAACTTGTCGTCTAGTGTGAACAACAATTAACATAAATCTTAATCTTCTTTTCTTCTTGTGGCTATGCATGCCTTGATGTCACGAAGCGCAGGCGTGCATGACGTGAACTAGCAGAAGCTAATGTATAAGCAAAAAAAAACTGGTTTAATTTTTTACTTCCATGTAAGGAAATCCAAGACTGTCTAGATTCGTCGCCATGGATTCCGGATTCCAGGTAGTGGATTCCGAATTTGTCAGAGGAATTTGGATTCCAGATTTCAATCATTGTTGGTTGTCTTTACATTAGGCTGTTAACTAAGACTTAAGAGCCGCTAAGTTTTACTTAACCGAAAATTCGTGTGTGAAGACCTAAGTAAAATCTCAAGTAACTTTGATCAACTTTTCTTTATTGCATCTCATTAAAGTCGGAAAGTTGAAACGATTCAAGAAAGTTTCAAGCGACTTGAAAACCATCCTTATGACCGACTTAGCTGACTTGCGGTTACTTGCGCCTTGAGAAAGGCGAAACATGTCAATGGTAGTCTTTACACTAGAGCCTAAATAAGCTAAGAAATACTTCAAGACAAGTAAATTTTAATTACTTCAAGTAAAATAAAGCTTCACACACAACCGATTCTTTTTTACTTCAGGTTAACTAAAAAAGGGTGCGTTCGATTGGGAAATCCGGATTTAGATTTTCAAAATTTAAATCCGGATTTCCCAATCGAACGCGAAATCCGAAAACGGATTTCACCTCCGAGAAATCCGTCCTCAGGGTGGATTTCAATTAAGAAATCCAAATCCGGATTTCATGGATTTCCTTTTTACCGTTCGATTGGGAAATCCGAAAAAGGATTTGCAAAACTATTCTCGTGAACAGTGGTCTTCCTGTTGCTAAGTATGCGTGCGGGTACAAGACCGCTGTTCTTAAGGACAGTTTTTCAAATCATTTTTCGGATTTCCCAATCGAACGGTAAAAATGAAAATCCAAAAACAGATATCTCAGCGTTGAAATACTTTTTCGGATTTCGCGTTCGATTGCAAATCCGAAATCCGGATTTTAAAATCTAAATCCAGATTTCCCAATCGAACGCACCCTAAGGTCATTTTACCATGCAACATAATTAAGATTGATTCACATGTTTTGCCTTTCTCAGTGCTCAAGAAACCGCAAGTCAGCTAAGTCGGTCATAAGGATGGTTTTCAAGTCGCTTGAAACTTTCTTGAATCGTCTCAACTTTCCGACTTTAATGAGATGCAAAGTAAAGTTACTTGAGATTTTACTTAGGTCTTCACACACTAATTTTTGGCTAAGTAAAACTTAGCAGCTCTTAAGTCTTACTGAATAGCCTAGTGTAGAGACAACCAATGTAACTTAATTATGTTGCGTGGGAAGATAGCCTTCAGTTAACCTGAAGTAAAAAAGATTCGGTTGTGTGTGAAGCTTTATTTTACTTAAAATAATTAAAATTTACTTGTCTTGAAATATTTCTTAGTTTATTTAGGCTCTAGTGTAAAGACTGCCATTAGCGAGATTTCGGATTCCTTGAGCTGTATTCATTCCACAGGCAAATTCTGACTAAATAGTTCCAAAGCTCAGTGGCGGGTACTACTCCCTGGAACAACTTCTTTTCGAAGACTCATGCAAAAGTATTATCGGAGATAAAATTCTCGGCCTAATTGGAATTTGCACTTTTTGCTGTGGCGTGGCAAGTAGAAAGTGATAGCGTCGTTTTTATTAATGTTGGTTCTTTATTTCAGTTTGCCCAAATGGAACTGTAAACATGACGGGGTCTACCACTGGGACACTTGTGTATCCAAGCTCTGGCAACTATGGAATAAACGAGACAAAATGTTGGAGGATTGAAGTTCCCAAGCCTTACATAGACATTGGAATATATTTTCACAGGTACAGTTGCCTGCTTTCTGTCGAGGTTTCCTCTTTCTTGACTTAAACACCATATTATCTGAGCCGCTGAGAATATTGCGTAGCACTGAAGCGTTCCCATCGAGTAGTGCGCAATTGATATTCAATCACTTATTAACAGCGTATCGGTGATATATTCAACGATTAATGATTGGTCCCGAAGGAAAACAAAATGAACTGTTTACCTCGTGACCAGTCTTTAAGTGATTTGGTATATAGCCCACGAAGAAAACCTTTTCCGTGTGCGAGCGGTCAACCCTCGCGGGTAACAGTGCACTGTTACCCTCTGACGTCATAGATTTTGCAATGTTGCCCGCTCAGAAATTTTGGCGGGAAACAGTTTCATTGTTAGATGTCATGTGACCTCGAAGTAACCAATTGAGTGCGCGCGGTTGGGAAAAAAATTCCAGCCATACAAAAAAAAACCAGAATAATTTAATTTCCTTCGTTTAACCAAGGTGAAATCTAGCATCTAAATATTACTTTATTGCCCCCGCAGGGATTTCGCCTAGAAGGCGAAATCCCGAGGAGGCACACTAGTAACTCGCGCTTATATTAAGGAAAGTACCTAAGTTGAAATATACAGTCAGTATGACAGAAAAAATCTCGATTTGCTTGAACAGGGGCCGCGAGGAATCGGTAGGTAATGATGACGTTTCTATTGTTTGCGCCCGCAAGTACGAAGGGTTAGGATGACGTAAAGACAGAAAATCCCGAAGGGACTGCTTAGGTAGATTTTGTGACATTTATTGTGCAGTCATACTTCGATACTCTTTTGCGTTACGTGTTATCAGTGACATTCTGTGGAGCAGTTGTTTTGAAAGCTATGGACCAAAAGACACGCGTTAAGCGCAGATGAAGTTATAAGGTGCGTATAACTGTATATATATTATAAAAACTTGGAGAGTTTGCCAGACACGAGTTCATAAATTTTTGATTGGAAACCTTGCCAGACACTCTTTCTCTCTCTTTGACCGGAATAAGACTCAGCCCCAAACAAGCAAGACGAGTCAGTAACGAGTGAACGACGGCTAGCTTATCACTAGCAGAACGATGGACGACTACAGAAATTCGCCGACAATCAAATTCTGTGCTGAACAGTATTCCCTGCTCACAGATGTCCTTCCGCTATAAAGTTAAAATAAGACTAGAGTGCGCGAACGTGAATTGATCAAACGTCCTTTTAATTTCTAAGGATTACTTTCCGCAAAATAAAATGAACTGAATGTAAAAAGTGAAAGAGAAATAGCGAAAAATTCAACTTCTAATTAAATCTTTTCTTATGGTTTAGAATAAACTGTTCTCGAAACTGAGAATGTTTTGATCAAAGCTGTGTAAATCTAACTGAAACTGTGCATGGAACTTTGCGTTTCCTGTATTTATCTCACCTATTGTTTGAAATATGTGTGAAAATCTTCATTATGAATCGGTATATTTCAAAGAGCTAAACAACGAGCAAGAATACTATTGACCGACAATATACAGAGCGGGGGCAGCTGTAGTGTCAACCGTGATTACTAGTCGTTACTCCTTTTTATTATTACGCTGAAACGCCGGGCTGTTTTTTGTGTGTTTTCAAATACGGGTGCGCAAAAACTGAACCGAGGTTTTCTTCCATTTCCTCTGTCCTTCTCTCCTATTTTTTTCACCTCAGTTCAGCTTTTGCGAGGCTGTACCCCGGGGCTGTACCTATCCACTCTACGAAGCACAAACGATTTAAGTCACCAAGAAAAAGAGAGGTTACCGACTTTTGTGCTTCACGAAAACAACTGATGATTAAAAAATACAGCAGTGAAATAGGTTTGATATCAACGCCTTGATAAATTTTTTATGAAAGTTATCTGGTATAAGAAAAAGTGCGATTCGTTTTAAGTCTTTTAAACGAAACGATTACCAGAACTATTCGAGATACACGCTATGTTTGGATACCTGTTTAAGAAAACACTCAAAAGACGCAGGTCACGAATTCAAAAGTAAAGGTTATGATCTTATCATTTTTCCGTGACGAAATTCCTGTTTAAAAATAAGTATGCAGGGTATTAAAGAAGTAAACACTTCTTCGAGTTAAAAAATAAATAAAACACACCTTGCTCGTTGTACGTCTCTGATAAAAAAAATGACAAGTGTGTTTCTGCTACCTACGCTATGCGCTGTCAAGTCATCTGATTTTGCACGTACAAATGAGTCCATCTTTAATTGCTTGGTCTTTGATTTCAAGGTTCCTCTGACCCAATGTAATGGAATCGGGAATCTGGCACAAGGTTCGTTCGTGGAATCCGGAATCCTAGGCTTTGGAGTCCAGAATACATCTCAAGGAATCCGTACACCCACTAACGATTAGAATCCGAAATCCAGCAAGTTCCACTGACAAAGACCGGAACCAATGCCTGGAATCCGGAATCCAGATCATCCAAGACTGTCTTATATTCCCTTACCTCGGGCGGTTTAATAACTCTCCAGGATTTCCTTAACACTTCTCTGGCTGGAAATTTCCTTCCTATAGTTTCCCAGGCCTTACTGAATATGTGACTGGGTGGTAATTTCATTTATCCAGTTAAAATTTAGAAATTCCCTAGCGCCTGCTACGCAAGCTATTTAGGAGCTCATTCTGTCTTGGTAAGGAATGGAACTTTTTTTCTTTTAGCTTTGATATAGAAGAATGCAAAAACTGTGAGTGTGACAAATTGACCTACGGTAGCTCTTACGGCTTTCTTGAGTTTTTGAACCTAAAATGTGGAAGAAGAACCTCCAGGTTCCAGGAAACTAGAAACATGCAAAAAGGAGACGCAGATCCCGAAGATGCTGAGGATGGACGAGATATTTGGTTCCGTTTTGCTTCTGATGACACAGTTTTTTACAAAGGATTCAACTTGTCCTATATCGTCAAATCCAGCAAGCGTAAGTTAATTCCCTTTCTATTCCTTTTTCTAGTAATTAACAATTTGGAAAATTTCAAGTTGTAAAATATAATTTTAAAAACTGCTTAAATGGTTTCTTTCATTTAATAAAGTTTAACCACCGACCCGACTGAGGAAGCTCGAAGTACATACAAAAATTACCCATGATGTCTACCCTTATTAATTTTGGTGCGAAATAACAGCGTTAATTTATAGTTTCAAAAAACATTTTCGGCGACAAAAGTGGGTTAGAGAATGCGGCTTGGTAGTGTAGAGCTAGAAAAAAAGTGCCCAAGATTTTACGCGTTACGTAAATCACTCTGAAGCTTTAAAGCCCTTTAGAGCAGTATTGCATCTTTCCCACAACAATGACAATTTTATACTTTACTACCCCTCCCTTGAGGGAAATCCTTATTGACTCCCAGACTATGGAAGCCACGTGACCAACTGCAACCGAGGTCCCTTCTCGAATAAGAAAGGGATAAGACCCTAAGATCAAGGTTGTCTGATAAACATTGCATGTCGCATTTGTTGTATCACTGAAAACACTTTTTTTAACTGCATGTGGTGTTAAGGTAACTATCCAATAAACGGTCGTTTGTAGTCTTCTTCTCCTCCTGGTTCCGATTTAGTTGTCAGTTTAAAAATGATTTCTTTAAGGGGTCAAAGTAAAGATTGAACCACGCATAGATTGGTCTCATTTGGTGTTTAGGGGTTTAATTTCAACCCTCTGAAGGGGAACCGGACCGCAATGAATCCCATTGAAAGATTCTCCCCTAAACTGAAATCAAGTATCAAGCCTCAATCGACAGAGTGGATACAAACTAACATCGATCTACTTGGACATGAAATTTATCACGGGTCATCAAAGTCTTTCAAGGTCACTTGACCCGTATTCAGACCATGCTTTGCTTTGCTTCCTGGGACCGGAGGCCTCTATAATTTCACAGAATAATTTGCTAATCATTTCCAACCTCTAGGTATAATTTGATTGACGTTATGTCGTAATGTGACGTCGTTATGACGACATAATTTCTTGAATTTAATGGCAGTGCCCAAATTCCATCCATTTTCCCCTAAAAGTTGCTATAAAGCGAAAACTACTTAAAAACTGAATTAAGGTGTCTAATAAAATCATGAAGCTAGCTGACAGCAGTAAGGTCAAGATAACGTGATTAAAAATATTAAGAAGGAACTGGAAGCAAATTCCATCTTTAATCAGTCATTTAAATTAACCAATAGAGCAGAGAATTGTGACGTCACAAATATTCAAATTTGACAAATTATGGGATAGGTTTGCATATCCAGAAAGACCAATACGAAATATGTTTACTTGCCAAAAATAAGCCTGTTACTGCAAATCGGCGGGAACAAATAAGAACCGTTTTACCCCGATGACCCCATACAAATCTTTCTAAATTGACCTGGTTCGCAACGTTACGATCCAGGCCTATTTTAG
This sequence comes from Porites evermanni, assembly GCA_942486025.1. NCBI lineage: Eukaryota > Metazoa > Cnidaria > Anthozoa > Scleractinia > Poritidae > Porites > Porites evermanni. The sequence continues at coordinate 51,377 of CALNXI010000774.1, forward strand.
AAGGATTTTTGTGACGTCATCACTTCTCTTATCTATTCTGCATGCATTCCATTTGCTTCAGGCCGCATAAATCGGAATAATCCAGGTTGTTTAATTTGAAAAGTGTCTAAAAATAATTAAGAAAATAGGGATAAAAATCGCTGAGCTTGCACCGGTGCAAATCAAGGAAGCCAAGGCACAACTAAATGTCATAAAGACTCGTGCTTGAATTTTCCTACCATTGTAGACGGCAATTTAGTTGCGAATCCAGGGTGGCCTGGATCTGTGCCAAATTTTTAGAGGCCCACAGGGCTGACAAAGTTATTTAAGAGAATATGGACAAGTCTTACTTGCCAACCCTCCCCCCTCCCCGGCAGTTGCTTAAAGGTCTGAAGAAGTCATCGCTTTGTCACTGGGATATATTGTTATGGTTCTTTTACTTTTTTTTAGCTTCGTCTAGGTATAGAAGCGTCCTAAATGCAACGGAAGATGAAACCTTTGAGATTGGCACCCCAAAAGTTGATGAATCGAAAAACTACCCTGAGAATTTCGAATGGGAATGGTACTTAATTGTTCCTGAAGGACGCCAGGTACAACTTACCTTTGACATATTCGAACTGGAACAAAGTACAGACTGTGGAAATGACTACCTGGAGGTGAGAGAAGCCATCTCTGCTGAGCCTGCCTCTCCTGTCGTAACTTTTGATGGAAGGTATGGTCCAATTCTGTCCAAACCCGTATGTGGTACCAACAAGCCTAGTACGATTCAGAGCCCGGGTAACATGGTCTGGGTACATTTCAAGAGTGATTTCAACGCTACTACTACTTACAGAGGATTCAAAGCCTCCTTTAAAGCAGGTATGTATGAACATTAGTTTGTCATTAGTCATGTACGCACTCGGTCGTATAAAGTGTTTCCGTTCCGTGTACCTCGCATTATGCGTACCTGTTGAGTTTCCAAATTGCGGATTGCGAACTCGAACGATTATTCGGCGACATGTCGGCGACCGAAACCATGCTAAATATACTTTGTCGTAAAGAAAAACAGGCCAGAAAAACAAAGGAAAAAAAGGAAAAACACGTTTTTAGAGAGCCATTCTTGTGTTTTGACTCACCTTACGCTGTGTGCTCCTCGCCAAAATACAGCTTGTCTCATAAAAGATCATACGTTAAACATCACTTAACCTTGCAATATTAATAAGACATATTTAACAATTATTCCTCGAGCCTTCGGCCTCATGGGCTATTGACTCAGAGGCCATGAGGGCGAGAGGAATAATTGTTTTAGTAAAATCCAACTAGTTGGTCAAAAATATCGAGACAAAACAGCTAAAAGCAAGACTTTAATCCTTTTTTTGCCGCCAAAAATCCGGCGCTTTTCGCTACTAGTGGGCTATAACATATAGCCTAGTAGTAGCTCAACCAATCAGAACGCAGCATTGATGATAGACCACTAGATGGATTTTACTAAATATATATATGTTATTCACCGACTGGGAGGTCCGTATTGGGAGAAACTGTGCCCGAGGTCTTGAGTACCGCCCGAGGGCGTAGGCTGAGGGCGGTACTCAGACCGCTGGCACAGTTTCTCACAATACAGACCGACCCAGGCCGGTGAATAACATTTTTATTTTTTCTAACCGCGATTTAAAAGTGTCAGGAAAATTTTCCTTCACTCTCCAACCTATGTGTGTCGAAGTAGGAAGCGTTCGTGTTGATGAAGCGCGCGATCGAGTGCAAACCAAAAAACATTACAACATGATTTTTAGCTGGGTCGGTAATTTATGTTATGGCATGAAAGGTTTTTGTGTCTTGCTATGCAATTCATAATCTGAGTGTCAAACAAGGATAAAAGAATTGACGAGCTTGATATCAAAAGCGCCAGGAAAAAAATACAGCAAGTGTTTTCGTTGGCTGAATAATTCAAAAATTGCTTCAGATTTATTAGTTGGGTCTTAGTTCAATGGAGTGGGATGAAAACTGCACAATGGCTTTGTAAAAAGAGCTAATTACACATACCAATTTTAAAGTTTTGAATTGAATTCGAATAAAAGAAGGCGATGTGAGTACTCGGCAAGTTATGAACAAAGAAATGAAATAGGCGATAACCAGACCGACTGCTGGAAAAGTGATTCGTGTTACAACCTTTTCTGATAAGTAGAAACTAGCTAGCCAAAATTCAATGAAAAACGGCAGAATCTAGATTCATACAGCAAAAATGGAAAACAAAACTACAAACCGAGCAAAAATGTCCTTTAAACGGTGCATAAAAGTGGCAAGATTGCAGTACTTACAGCGCGGTTATAAAGCTAGTGAAACGACATCGGTCACAAGCCACCTGTTTTACTTTACTTTAGCGATTTTCCTGGCTGACTTGCTTGATTCTCCCTTCAGATTTTTTTCCGAATAATAAAATTAACTTTTCCCTAGCTAATGCTAATAATAGCGCAAGTTTTAAGAGTAAATGGTTTGAAAATGACGGTTTTTGCTCATTCACAAACAACAAACAAAGTTGTGAATGAAGCGGCCAAAGAATCCGCCCGGGATAGCGGGAAAGATCGTAAAATACCAGGGCGGATAAATGTTCTGCTCTCGGAATCAATCAGATTGCAGGATTTGGAGGATTCCGCCCGCTCGCAAGCTTGGAAAAAAATAAATGTATTGTATTGTAACTTCTAAATACTATGTTATTAAACGGTGCGTCATGTAGGCAAAAAAATATGGATCCTTTGCGTATGGGTTGCCTCGTTAAACTTGCCTTCTTAAGTCTTTGGATTACGATTTCTTTCACAGTCAAGCTAAGTCTCTCTAAAATGGACACTTTTAGGACCAGCACCCCATGCGGTATCTTTTGGGCCCCTTAGAGAAATGCACGCCTTGAAGAGCGAAGTAAATCTAAATTCTAGGTGATTTTAGCTCGCGACTGTGTCCGTTTAGAGAAAGTTCATTGTACTATTCATGTCTGATATGAAAGAGATTATTTTCACGGATAATATTATATTCTTTAATTTTAATTTCTTTTAATTTTTTCATTATGTTAATCATTCTTTCTTGTCTTAACCCAATATGAATTTTTCGTCTGTTCAATTTTTGTAGGCCAGGGACGACTTTCCATCTTGCATCCGATGGCCCTTTTGTTCTTCTCGGCTCTACTAATGGCTACGTCAAAGGACAGTCTGTTCTGAACAGATCCAGCCAGACTCTTTGGTCATTATAAATTCACACGAAATAACGCTTTCACTTTATACGTAGGAACTTAAATACTTTTGAGTGAATTTATCTAAAACGTTAAAAACTATCGCAGTGCTTATCTGACTGCGGTTCTTGTTCACGTACCTTGTTAAATCTCGTTCCAAGAAAAATATATTTTAGCAAATGAGTAATGAGCAGATAAAAACAACTTATTAACAATTCTTATGGATAGAATTGGAATGATTTTCGTGTTGTTATAATGAACAGTAAACCCCAAGTAGATGGAAAACTTGTTCACGTAGTATACAAATTCACGTTTGACGTTTGCCTTATAAACGCTAAGTTGAGAATTTCTCAAAATAGAAAATGAGAAGATAAAAACAGCTCAAAACAGATTCTCATGGATAAAAAATTGCGTGAAGCTACTAATTTAGGTGTAGAAGTGATGAACTGTAAACGAGAAGTAAAGAAGAAACTTGGTCACGTGGTACAAATTCGCGTTTGTCGTTTGAAGTAAATGTGAATCTTAATCTCTCTAATATGTAGTGCTCGCACGTGAGCCAGCGTCATTTTGGCGGGAAAACGCGATAGCCGCCGTCATTGTATTACAAGTTTTCGCGAAAATGTCGAAGTGGCAGAAACAAATTATCAAATGTCAGAAGTTTTATCATTTTACGATCGGGAGAGCCTCCAGTAAAGATAAGCGCAGTGCTAACTTTTCTTGTTAAAGGTCAAGTGACGTAATTTGTATAAACCATTACATGGAATTGCATAATCCCATCTTTTAGACCAAAGTGGTTCAATCAGTCAGGCAATAAGAAAATACAGACAGGTTGCTCATTCCCTTGCTGCCTAACTGAGAAGTAAGTGTTAATGTTCGCTTAGGGGAGGGGTAAGTGGGCAGTTTCCCAGGAACGTATAATGATGTGATCATACTTATCTATTCAGTTGTGTTAGGCCACGTTAAGGAGAAAAGTTGCCCCTTGATAAAGGGTCACCCTCCCCTCCCAGCCGAGTCAACTTAAGCGAGCATTTATAGTTGACCCATTTGCCCGAGCCAAGAGCTTACAACAGCGCTCGCGCATGCTCTGATGATCTCGCTTTCACCGAGCTGGCTCGGCTAGGAGGGTGACCTTACCATCAGAAAAGGGTCACCCGGTTAGGTGAGCCAACATTTCGGCCAAGCCAACGTTTTTTTTTTCTCACGTAAACAGTTCTTCAAGTTTTGTAAGGAACTGTAGGAAATTTTCATGGCCATGGCTCTACCAGGGTAGCTCGGGTAGGCGACAAGTTTTCTCCATATGAACGGAGCCTGAGTAAAGTGTTTTTGCATGTAATCAGAGCTATTCCGTAATTTTTAGGATAACTAATACTGCACGTGTGAGCTAAATATAATCTACAATTAATTATAAGTTTGTAAAAAAAATGGTTAATCATCGAGTGTCTTATGTAAAGGACATTGCTGGATATGGGCAGCCATATTTACCTAAAGTCAGTTAAGCTACACGACGAAGGTCGAGCCGTTTGCGGGACAAAGGAACTGTTCTTTCTCTGCCATTTCAAGACCCTGAGTGTTGGTTCGGCTACACTAGACCTTCCGCCCTGCACATCACCGCTCTACTGACTGTCAATTAACCGTGTCAGAGTAATATAGCTGATTTTAATAAGACCCAGAATCCACCATAAACAACTGTATCAGTTCAGAAAAGCCCTGTCTCAAGGAGTTTCTTGTGATTACTCGATAATAAAAGTTGCTCCGTGAACTGCACTCAGTTTATGTAGGCCATATCACTGACATATACCTACTAGCTTGTCATTCTTATGCAGGGCTTAACAATAAACCTCAATGCTTCAGCCATAAACTGCGTCTAATATTCAAAATATATAATCGATATTAAGGGGCCTCTTAAAGGACCTTTTATTAAAGTTTCCTAAAGATCAAATTCCCTAACCTTTCATATAATGAAGAAAGAAAGGGAACCCTTCCTTTTCAAACACCTGAATTTGACAGAGATTCCCGTTTTGGACGGAAACACCCCGTACAGGCCACTTTAGGGGAGAGGGTACCCCCTTCTCCCCACCCCGTATCAAACATACTCAAAGTTGTATTAAAATATTTTGAGGGCTATAGATTCAGTGAGAAGCTACGCGACTGAGACAGCGAGACGAGATGGTTTATGGATAAAGTAACAAACATTCTTGACCATTTTGTCGCGGAAATGTTGTTTCCATTATTAAGTGTGAGTTTTACATAACCAGGCTTAATCCTTTTCGTTCAGTTGACGAAAGCAAATAAATAACACTATGCCAAAAAATATAGCTCAGAATAGAGAAGGACACAAACTACTGCGGGAGCTGAAGTTTTAGAGAGTGATAGATGTGTATCAAGATGCCGCAAGCAGAAATAGGGAGAAGACAAAACAGAAACCGCGGCATGATTGCCATAAGGGCTGATTTCCAACATACATGAAGAGAAGAGCGTAGGGGACCGCAACGGCGGACGAGGATGGGAGTAACTCATCCAAAAGGATTTCAAAACTGTTTTGATGTTGTATCTGTCAACGAAATGAGTATCAGTTTGGGAACTGAGTTTCCCCGGCAGCAAAATAAGAGAAAGCTAGAAACAACTTGGGTGTTGAAATGCTCTATTGCACTTCTACCCTTCCTTCCTGGACTAAGGCGGTGGCTACTTGTCATGAGAATTTAGATTACTTATAGTTTTTTACGTCTAAAGGGAGGTACTCAACCGAGACAAAAACCTATAAGATTAGCCGACTTGGTGACGCTTCCTCCAAAAAGCCGTTAAAGATCTAAATTCCACTGGGCCTGTTACAGAAGAATGTTGTAATTCTCTTCGTTTTATTACAATCCAGTTATTATCATTATCAGTATTATCATTATTATTATTATTATTATTATTATTATTAGTTCTTATAGAACGGAACGTTTCTATGACAACTAACCTTTGCTTGCATCCTTCAGCGTTTTTACGTTAAAAGCGTTGGAACCTTACAAAGACGCCTCGGTTAATTTCCATTCAGGGAAAGTGAAAAGTTCTTCTATAACCTATGCATCATTTACGAGTTTGAAGCCCCCTCTTTTTCCTTTCCATTTCTTTTAGTTTTGAAGCGGTAACCTTCATTACGTAACATGGCAGATGGCCCTGTTACAGCTGTGGACTTTGATTTCAGTATACGTAAATCTTGGATTAAAAGTGACATAGTAACAACATGAAAAGTAAAAAAAGTAGCCTATTGTAAAGGGATAGTTCTTGCTAGGTGGTACCAACTTGAAATTTTTTTACCAATATTATTATTACTGGTCAAATCGAACGATGCGCTGAAATGTCGTTCAAGGAGACGCGATCCATAACTGCAATTTATCTTTCACAGTTGTTTTGGTCATACACATATCGTTTGAAGACAGTAGTTTATGATGCTTAAAAAAGGCCCCGATGATTTGATCGAAATGCAGATAACTCGACTTCCAGCTATTTCAGCGTACTTGGCAGGTTTAAAGGGCTCCTGGCAACTGACGTTTTCCAACGAGGATGGTGATTTTTACATAGCTTTAAAACAACTCACACCGCACACCAAAGCTCCAAGTGGGGCAAACTGATCTAATTTAACAACTTCTTTAAATGACAAACGCAGTAGTCTAACATCCATGATCACGTGCAATATAATAGGGCCATTTATACGAGGAAAAAAAAGACGCGTCTTAAATAAGACGCGAACTGTACCATTTATACGAGCATGTCTTATCTAATAAGACGCGTCTTAGCTAAGCCGCGTCTTATTTTAGACGAAATGTGCCGTTTATACGGAAAGTTCGCGTCTTATTTAAGACGCGTCTTATGTAAGACGCGTCTTGTTTTTCCTCGTATAAATGGCCCTAATGTTAGCTAATTCAAGTGATAAGCAGTAGAAGACTGTAATAAAAAATTGTAATTGTTTTTATGACAAGGATGAAACTTTCCTAGCATCCATTGGTCAAGGCGTCCTATAAATGTTTCAACAACAATTAAAGTCTTTTTATAGCCTTCGACAATTTCATTTTTGCCGTCAGTAGCAAGAAAGAACAGTAATTGTGATCTGTGATAGCTAGCTCAGAGGACTCTTAGACCTCAGATGGCACTAAACCACTTCACTATAATTCTGCTTGCTTTCACTGGTAAGTGATAAAGTTAATTCATCGCGCCATCCGCGGCTTTTAAATGAATCATTTAAGATCCTTAGATAGTGGTTGGTGTTTCAATTGCCTCGACTCATTCAGGGGCATAGGNACGCGTCTTAGCTAAGCCGCGTCTTATTTTAGACGAAATGTGCCGTTTATACGGAAAGTTCGCGTCTTATTTAAGACGCGTCTTATGTAAGACGCGTCTTGTTTTTCCTCGTATAAATGGCCCTAATGTTAGCTAATTCAAGTGATAAGCAGTAGAAGACTGTAATAAAAAATTGTAATTGTTTTTATGACAAGGATGAAACTTTCCTAGCATCCATTGGTCAAGGCGTCCTATAAATGTTTCAACAACAATTAAAGTCTTTTTATAGCCTTCGACAATTTCATTTTTGCCGTCAGTAGCAAGAAAGAACAGTAATTGTGATCTGTGATAGCTAGCTCAGAGGACTCTTAGACCTCAGATGGCACTAAACCACTTCACTATAATTCTGCTTGCTTTCACTGGTAAGTGATAAAGTTAATTCATCGCGCCATCCGCGGCTTTTAAATGAATCATTTAAGATCCTTAGATAGTGGTTGGTGTTTCAATTGCCTCGACTCATTCAGGGGCATAGGCTAAATCAAGTTCAATCCAAAACAACGTTTTTTTTTGTTTTGTTTTTTTTGTTTTGTTTTGTTTTTTTTTCTGTTTCGGGCCTTTGATTATCAATTTTTTGTCATTTTGGGTTCAGAGTCATGAATTAATGACTACGGAGAGAATGAATCTATCGAAACAAACTTTCTTTTCGGCTCACATAAGATTATAATTACAGCACAGAACAATGCACCTTCCAGTCACACTGGTTTTAAATCTGCATCACTCTAGCAGCCAGACAGCAGTATATATTTCGCTTTACATTTCTCTCAAATCAGAGCAAACTGAAAATGTTGATGAATTGCATATATTCAGAACTGCGGAATGAATAATTAAGTGCAAAGAAGACCATTATAGTTTTAAAAATATGCAACTGACCTACGCAGTATACATACATACGTCATGAGCTTTATTTTATCTCGAATTTTAGTGAGGCTGAAAGGCTAATATCTTCGAGAAACATAAATAGTATAGAAATAAAAAATAAGGGAAAATCTATTTACATGAAAAAATATATATTTACATTAAATATATACACTCGTTTTCATAAAGGTTGACATTTCAGAAATATATATTTCTTTTGTTTTATTCCACGAAACAAAAGAAAAAACAAAAGATATATATATTTCCTATACGTCAACCTTTTTGAAAACGAGTGTATGATATACATATATGTACATTGAAAAACCTAGTATTTACATTTGATTACGCTACGTGAAAAATGTTAAATATTATACATTATGGTTCAAAGGAGATTATTACATTCAAAAGTTTTCTAAAACTAGTTAAAGTAGGCTTGGATTTTACATTATTGGGTAAGGAGTTCCAGGTCTTAGTTGCAAAGTAACAAAAAGAGTTGAGGCCAAAACTAATGGTAACAGGTTTACATAGTGATAAAATATTTGTTCTTCTAGACGGACGCAAAGCAAGCATGTCGTTAAGATATTTAGAAAAACTGTCATAGTTCAAACATATTAACATATTTTGTACCCTTAAGTTGTACAGAGTTGTTCCTTCAGTTTTATGTAGTAGCTGCCCGGGTAAGACGAAACTTTTTCATTAAAAGTTATACAAAGGCAGTTAACGACTTTTTTTCTCTTTGAGAGCGATATTATAATGCTTGTTTGGAGTTTTTTTAATGCAAGAAAGGCCGGCATGCCTCCCGAAACTCCATTGATGGGCTTTCTGACTTGTATGACTCTTGTATAACTGATAATTGCAGTCAGTTCTGTATCGTGTAAACTTTTTCCAAAGCCTATACTATTTCTATAACATATTGCTTTGCGCCATTCTTCTGTCATGTAAGGGACCTGATTGCCACGCACATGGATTCGAAATTGCAGCTTTAGCGGCGTGATCATCAAGCACCGTTATGAATAGTGTCTCAAACACAAACAGCTAATCTACGTCGTCAAAGATATCTGAACATTAAAAGGAACAGTATGCAAATCAGCCGAAAATAAATATGACGACCAAAAGGTTTCAGGCTACAGAGTTTTTTGACCTCATTTTAGGTGCCGTTTTTCTTAAAAACGCATACACCACGGCAAGTGAATGTTCGCTTAGTTGAACATGAACAACTCCAGAATTCAGAAGCCTGTTGTTATTCTTTATGACTAGGTCAAGTAAAGTTATAGATATTTTTGTAATCTAGTCGGAGAGCTGATCAGGTTGTGTAGAAGGAGAGAGAGATTGCAACCCCGACCTCTGCGATACCGCGATGCAGCATTCGATCAGTTTAACTAGCTAGCGGTAAGTTAACTGCATGGGTGCTGGTCATAAAATTGGTACGTAGATGAAGATAAAATAATGAGTATATGAATTTTATATATTTGAACTGCGGGATAAAAAACGTAAATGGCAAGGTTGAATTTTTAAACTGTGATGATCTTCTCTGCACTTAAAACTGTATTTAGTCCGACCAGACAGAATAGTATGTGTTTCGCTTAACAATTCTCTGAAATTGGAACTTAGCACATTCTTTAGCACTTAGTTTGCAACAAAATGTTCAGTACAGAATAAAAAGGCCTTGCCAGAAGCGCTGAACATTAACATTCAATTTACTATTACTGTTTTTGATAAGCTGATAATTGCAGTAGGTTCTAATTTTAGTTTACGATGATCAGTTCATTTTGAATGCTTCTAACAGTATGATTGATTTTTTTTCTTTTACACAGTTTTGGCGCTTACCTTTGAAAAAGGGACCGCTGACTCCAGTAAGTTTTGTCACAGTCCACCAGACTGTTTACAGTCTTTTTTGTTTTATTCTTATTATAAGTAGTCGAGCTAGCTTTAGCAGAACAAGACTCTAAAAATGCAACCGCTTTTTTTTCCGTGTGTCCGTGCCAAATGGTCGCCACGGTCCCTTAGAGGCGTTCCTAGTGGAGACAGTTGAAACTAGGGATAACTAACTCGGCGTGACGAAAGCCGTGCATGGAAAAGCTTAATTACTAAGGGAATTTTAGATTTGTTTTTCGGAACGGGTCGGTCAACGAATTCTATCGCTTAAAAGCGTTGATTGCTTTGGAACATAAGTGAATACTTCAGTGGTCGAAAAAGAGAAAAAATTTAAATGAGCAAAACTTTGATGGTGAGGCTATGTAAACTTTCATTGTGTGCAAATAAGTCTTTTGATGAGTATGCGGTTTATTTTCGACCATGATTTAAATGACGCGCCATGTTGATCACGTTTCGCCGAAAACGGTTTTATTCAGAGTAAATGCTCTGAGGATTACTCAACTGTCGATAAAAAGGGCATGCAAAAAACTTATAGCAACTGGGAAAATCCTGTTTCGTGTAGGAAGCCACGTTGCTGCAAAAGCGAATAGTTCGAAAGCAAGTGAATTAAATTCCCGTGAATAAAGGAATCGATGTTTAATGGCAGATTCACTTTGTTGTATGTATTTAATTGAATGTGTTTTTGTTTTCTATACTAACGTCTTCCTTGGTGTTTCCTTGGTGTCACAAATTCGCAAGGTCTCGCCTCTTTGCCTCGTATTGCCTTTGATTGTGGAAGTATAATTACCTAGACATCATTGGAAATTTTTACTTTAGATTTAAAACTATTGCATTTTTTTCGTATAAGTGTTTAGTAACTTAGTATTCTTCTGTTGTCGACGGTTAACAAAAGGAGAAGAAGAAGAAGGTTGTCCACGGTGTGGCGTTTCTATTGTATGTACCAAATGAAATCGATCTATGTAACCTGGCTAGGTAACTTTTTTTTCTCCTTCCCCACATGGCCCCTATGACTTCCACGCCCGCGCCGGACACAGGCTCTTTAAGAATCAATTGACTCGTCATGTCTTACCTTATCTCCAAGCAAGATGGAGTCAACGCTTTTGAGAGTCTTAATTTCTTATCTAATCTCCAAGCAAGCGAGGCTTACAATTGTAAGAGAGTTCTTGTCTTTCGTTAAGATGGCAAGAACTCCTGTTTGCCAACAAACACACATGCGTGACTAAAACGAAGAAAAAACAGAAAGCAAATAAAACAACACGCAAAAGAAGTGAATAGAGGATAACAGAGACAGCTGAAAATGGTGAAATTGACAATGTAACAGTTTGAAGGCAAAATGCACCGTTTTCTTCGACTTTGCTCAAACGAAAGCCCGTTACTGTTTCCTGAAAACAAAGAGAGACTTTTTCCTAACCAAACTGACAAGCAGAAGGAAATTGTATCATGTCACCGGTTTTGACATGATTTGAGACTGACTGGCTACCTAGGGATCGCCGGAACAATCGCAATCGCCTACCTGGGTTTTTTCACCCCGAGAGGACGGGCCGGTCTAGATGTTTATACTGTATCAGGCGCGGTCGCACTAGACGTCTTCTCCAAGGCTCCCTACGGGGAAATAGCTTGGGTTGGGTTCGCTTTGAGGTTTGATCAGCCTAGTCCCCAGGTGTTTTCGGCTCGGTCATTCCTAGACTCTACCATGAGCTGTGACATCATCGAGAAAGACTCGCCGAGAACGCCGTTCTCCCGCCCGCTCTCTCCAAGACTTCGCGAGGACAACGGATCAAGAGAGAAAATCTAGGGACTAGGCTGAGGTTTGATCACTTATAATTCATGTTTGCGGTCACTTAGCGAAAAATTCCACAAGGGAAAGAAAAAGTTGAACCCGCTTTCGCAGGGAACGTTGTCGTAAACACTGAATACTGACATAATCATAGATGCCAAGCGCTGGAGATCTAAAATCGGGAGACTCTCTCTTTTTTTTACTACCCCCCCCCCCTCGAATTTCAACGCCCCTTCTCCCCCCCCCCTCCCCCCGCTGAACAAATTGACCCAACCCCAATGGGAATTGGTTAGCACATTATATGAAGTCTTACATGAAGTACTTTCTTCAGCTATTAGCCCATGGGTACAATTGCTGGGAACTCGCGGCCAAACTTTCGTCGTTCTGTTAACGCTTAAAAGTAGCTATTATTTCACAGGCAGTACGCGCCTGGTTGTCATAGAAAATAAGTATCTCTTTTTTTTTGTTTCGCTATAGCTTGCCCTAATGGCATTACAAACATAACAGGCACCACAAGTGGGCATTTCGTGTATCCAGAGTCTGGTAATTATGGAGCAAACGAGACAAAATGTTGGAGGATTGAGGTTCCTAAGCCTTACTTCGGCTACGGAATGACATATCACACGTAAGATAAACTTAACTTTCGATTCTAGCTGCGAATCATAGAAACATGATAAAAATCCGAAAGTAATCCTCTTTTTATATGCCCTTCAGAAAAAAGCCTCTGAATTCCAATAGCAATAACAATACCATATTTATTAAAATAGACGGTCAAGAGATGTGTGCCACGATGTTGCGTTTTAAGTTACAGGTGTGTATCATCAGATGGTCAAATCAAAAGCTGAAGGTTGTCACGAATTTCCCAGGGAGTTACAATTCCCCCTGCCAATTGACGAGTTATATCATTCTCGTCCACAGAACCTCCTGGAGGCCTAAGTATGAGAACCAGGAGGCTCTGGGGAAAGGAACTCCACGGACACAGGATTTGAAGTCCTAGATTTCAGGACTTCCGGTCATTTCTGATTTTTTACAACGTTTCTAGTAGCGGGCACTTGCTCTTGCCCAAGTGTCAATGACTGTAAATGTAGGTTATTCAAAGCTTTTAAAAGAGAATCCTTTAACTTACTTTTGATTCGGAAATGACCGGAAGTCCTAAAATCTAGGACTTTCAAATCTTGTGTCCCTAGAGCCTCCTGGTCCTCGTGCTCAGGCCCCCAGTAGGCTCTGGGGACGAGAATGGAGTTGTATTTGAAGACAGAAATTTATCAGCCTACCACAAATTTCCCTCCCATCATACACATAAGATTCCCGTATTTAATCAAGTGCTTTATACAAGTACAGGGACCGCTAAGCATATTCTGGATTGGTGGGCTAGCTTACGCGTACCGCGAGTTCAACGAGAGCCAAGGGCACGAGTTATCTAGCGGGTGTCTGGGGACATGAAATTTATAGAGCTTTTGAAATCACTGGAAACGCGTTTATTTCTACCAATCCTAAGAAAATTTTGTCCAATTCTCATCACCATTCTGTTAGTTTTCTGCACAAAAACGTACATTTAAAACATAATAAATATCAAGGCCAGTTCTCAAATAACACCACACAGCGTCAGTTCTTGTCTTGTGCCTATTTAGACTATTTAAGACTACAACATTGTTGAATCTCTGCTGGGTCATCTTTGCTCGCAGTTAGGTTTTGACTCAATGATTGATTTTTTTTCTTTTACACAGTTTTGGCGCTTACCTTTGAAAAAGGGACCGCTGACTCCAGTAAGTTTTGTCACAGTCCACCAGACTGTTTACAGTCTTTTTTGTTTTATTCTTATTATAAGTAGTCGAGCTAGCTTTAGCAGAACAAGACTCTAAAAATGCAACCGCTTTTTTTTCCGTGTGTCCGTGCCAAATGGTCGCCACGGTCCCTTAGAGGCGTTCCTAGTGGAGACAGTTGAAACTAGGGATAACTAACTCGGCGTGACGAAAGCCGTGCATGGAAAAGCTTAATTACTAAGGGAATTTTAGATTTGTTTTTCGGAACGGGTCGGTCAACGAATTCTATCGCTTAAAAGCGTTGATTGCTTTGGAACATAAGTGAATACTTCAGTGGTCGAAAAAGAGAAAAAATTTAAATGAGCAAAACTTTGATGGTGAGGCTATGTAAACTTTCATTGTGTGCAAATAAGTCTTTTGATGAGTATGCGGTTTATTTTCGACCATGATTTAAATGACGCGCCATGTTGATCACGTTTCGCCGAAAACGGTTTTATTCAGAGTAAATGCTCTGAGGATTACTCAACTGTCGATAAAAAGGGCATGCAAAAAACTTATAGCAACTGGGAAAATCCTGTTTCGTGTAGGAAGCCACGTTGCTGCAAAAGCGAATAGTTCGAAAGCAAGTGAATTAAATTCCCGTGAATAAAGGAATCGATGTTTAATGGCAGATTCACTTTGTTGTATGTATTTAATTGAATGTGTTTTTGTTTTCTATACTAACGTCTTCCTTGGTGTTTCCTTGGTGTCACAAATTCGCAAGGTCTCGCCTCTTTGCCTCGTATTGCCTTTGATTGTGGAAGTATAATTACCTAGACATCATTGGAAATTTTTACTTTAGATTTAAAACTATTGCATTTTTTTCGTATAAGTGTTTAGTAACTTAGTATTCTTCTGTTGTCGACGGTTAACAAAAGGAGAAGAAGAAGAAGGTTGTCCACGGTGTGGCGTTTCTATTGTATGTACCAAATGAAATCGATCTATGTAACCTGGCTAGGTAACTTTTTTTTCTCCTTCCCCACATGGCCCCTATGACTTCCACGCCCGCGCCGGACACAGGCTCTTTAAGAATCAATTGACTCGTCATGTCTTACCTTATCTCCAAGCAAGATGGAGTCAACGCTTTTGAGAGTCTTAATTTCTTATCTAATCTCCAAGCAAGCGAGGCTTACAATTGTAAGAGAGTTCTTGTCTTTCGTTAAGATGGCAAGAACTCCTGTTTGCCAACAAACACACATGCGTGACTAAAACGAAGAAAAAACAGAAAGCAAATAAAACAACACGCAAAAGAAGTGAATAGAGGATAACAGAGACAGCTGAAAATGGTGAAATTGACAATGTAACAGTTTGAAGGCAAAATGCACCGTTTTCTTCGACTTTGCTCAAACGAAAGCCCGTTACTGTTTCCTGAAAACAAAGAGAGACTTTTTCCTAACCAAACTGACAAGCAGAAGGAAATTGTATCATGTCACCGGTTTTGACATGATTTGAGACTGACTGGCTACCTAGGGATCGCCGGAACAATCGCAATCGCCTACCTGGGTTTTTTCACCCCGAGAGGACGGGCCGGTCTAGATGTTTATACTGTATCAGGCGCGGTCGCACTAGACGTCTTCTCCAAGGCTCCCTACGGGGAAATAGCTTGGGTTGGGTTCGCTTTGAGGTTTGATCAGCCTAGTCCCCAGGTGTTTTCGGCTCGGTCATTCCTAGACTCTACCATGAGCTGTGACATCATCGAGAAAGACTCGCCGAGAACGCCGTTCTCCCGCCCGCTCTCTCCAAGACTTCGCGAGGACAACGGATCAAGAGAGAAAATCTAGGGACTAGGCTGAGGTTTGATCACTTATAATTCATGTTTGCGGTCACTTAGCGAAAAATTCCACAAGGGAAAGAAAAAGTTGAACCCGCTTTCGCAGGGAACGTTGTCGTAAACACTGAATACTGACATAATCATAGATGCCAAGCGCTGGAGATCTAAAATCGGGAGACTCTCTCTTTTTTTTACTACCCCCACCCCCTCGAATTTCAACGCCCCTTCTCCCCCCCCCCTCCCCCCGCTGAACAAATTGACCCAACCCCAATGGGAATTGGTTAGCACATTATATGAAGTCTTACATGAAGTACTTTCTTCAGCTATTAGCCCATGGGTACAATTGCTGGGAACTCGCGGCCAAACTTTCGTCGTTCTGTTAACGCTTAAAAGTAGCTATTATTTCACAGGCAGTACGCGCCTGGTTGTCATAGAAAATAAGTATCTCTTTTTTTTTGTTTCGCTATAGCTTGCCCTAATGGCATTACAAACATAACAGGCACCACAAGTGGGCATTTCGTGTATCCAGAGTCTGGTAATTATGGAGCAAACGAGACAAAATGTTGGAGGATTGAGGTTCCTAAGCCTTACTTCGGCTACGGAATGACATATCACACGTAAGATAAACTTAACTTTCGATTCTAGCTGCGAATCATAGAAACATGATAAAAATCCGAAAGTAATCCTCTTTTTATATGCCCTTCAGAAAAAAGCCTCTGAATTCCAATAGCAATAACAATACCATATTTATTAAAATAGACGGTCAAGAGATGTGTGCCACGATGTTGCGTTTTAAGTTACAGGTGTGTATCATCAGATGGTCAAATCAAAAGCTGAAGGTTGTCACGAATTTCCCAGGGAGTTACAATTCCCCCTGCCAATTGACGAGTTATATCATTCTCGTCCACAGAACCTCCTGGAGGCCTAAGTATGAGAACCAGGAGGCTCTGGGGAAAGGAACTCCACGGACACAGGATTTGAAGTCCTAGATTTCAGGACTTCCGGTCATTTCTGATTTTTTACAACGTTTCTAGTAGCGGGCACTTGCTCTTGCCCAAGTGTCAATGACTGTAAATGTAGGTTATTCAAAGCTTTTAAAAGAGAATCCTTTAACTTACTTTTGATTCGGAAATGACCGGAAGTCCTAAAATCTAGGACTTTCAAATCTTGTGTCCCTAGAGCCTCCTGGTCCTCGTGCTCAGGCCCCCAGTAGGCTCTGGGGACGAGAATGGAGTTGTATTTGAAGACAGAAATTTATCAGCCTACCACAAATTTCCCTCCCATCATACACATAAGATTCCCGTATTTAATCAAGTGCTTTATACAAGTACAGGGACCGCTAAGCATATTCTGGATTGGTGGGCTAGCTTACGCGTACCGCGAGTTCAACGAGAGCCAAGGGCACGAGTTATCTAGCGGGTGTCTGGGGACATGAAATTTATAGAGCTTTTGAAATCACTGGAAACGCGTTTATTTCTACCAATCCTAAGAAAATTTTGTCCAATTCTCATCACCATTCTGTTAGTTTTCTGCACAAAAACGTACATTTAAAACATAATAAATATCAAGGCCAGTTCTCAAATAACACCACACAGCGTCAGTTCTTGTCTTGTGCCTATTTAGACTATTTAAGACTACAACATTGTTGAATCTCTGCTGGGTCATCTTTGCTCGCAGTTAGGTTTTGACTCTGCGCGCCATTGTAAATAATCTTTCATTCGTAGCTGCGGTGGCTTGATCAGGAAGTGGAGGAGTAAACAAGCGAAATTAACAGTGGGGCTATAGCCAAGCCTGCCCCTATGTTCCGCTGTCCCTGAAGTAGCCATAGTCGGGCTAGTTTCATGTTATCTTACTTTTCAATTTTAGCTTTGAATTTGAAGAGTGCAGAAATTGTGAATGTGATTTTGCAATAGTTGGAGAAAGCTACGACGACCTTATTAGTCAGCAAAATCAGTGTGGAAGATTCAGTCGTTCCAGTTTAGAACATAGCAACAAGTTACGAGGGAAAGGACCCACTCGGAGCGTAGATTATTCAGATAATATCTTTATACGCGTGGTAACTGATGATACTGTTCACTACAAAGGAATCAACATCTCCTACATCGTCAAGTCTAATTCGACGTGTAAGTAATAACTAAATTACCACTGACAATTGCTCCACTAACTTAACCAACTGAATAAGCTGGAAACCAAAATGTTTTTCAAAAATTGATAGAAAACATGTCACTGATTCGTGATTTCTTGAGACTCAAAACGGAGAATTTCTGGAAGAATTTCATAAAATCTAACGTCTGGCTAACCGCTAAAACCAGGCGTCAGATTGAAGCGGTACGGTTAGACAAGTTACCGAGTCGCCAAGTAAATTCTAGGGGACTAGGACGAGAAAGAGATTTTAAGCAGGAACGATAGCGCGTAAGGCGAAAGTAGTCACCCTAAAAACAGGACTTGACACTGACTAGACCTGAGAAGGAAATGTGCAACAGACGAAGTTACATATCTATAGAACTACCAACAAGAACAAGATAACAAAGTTGTTTTCGGTAGTTGAACTCCCTGCTAAATTTACCCTCGCAGATTTACCTCGCGATTGGTGTGCATGTCACGCCCGACTCAGATTCCTGGTGTTCGCCCGTCCAGCCGTACTTCCTGCTGACCGTTTTGTGGTGTGATGGCTTGAATTCGATGGCATTCAACTATCTTTAATTAAAACCACCTCCCGAGGAATCCCGTAAATTGATGAATTGTTATAAATGTTCTGTTAATTGCTAACAGACTCAATCACTGCACGCAACCCAACCAATGGTAGGTTCCTCGTGATGAGCATGGTGCAATCACCAAAGTTATTAATTAAGAACCCGTCAACACAAATCCGGATAGTTCTAAACAAATTTTTTTGCTTCTTTACATGAATCAGCCTTCCGTCTACATGAAACCAGTGAACCTGCTTAGCAAAACCTGATCTTTTTGAAACCTCTCTCCAGAGGGGTTTAACGCACTGTTCACACGAATCCTGATTTTAAAAAAATGTGGCTTCAAAAATGCCCGGATTCGTGTGAACGGGGCCTAACTATAAAACACTAAACAATACCCATAACTTCATATTTTTGCCCTGAATTCGCGCAGACAAGGCGAAAGCCCACTCTGGAGAGCGGTTTCGAAAAGACGCGGTTTCGATGAGCGGATTTTGGCACTGGTGTCATGTGGACGAAAGACCGCCCTGCAAAAATATCCGGATTAATTCGTGTGAACATGGCCTCAATTTCAGGATTACAGTCTTTATCTATCGCTTCTCTTGTAGTTGGTGCTCAGAGCGTCTTGAATGCATCTGAAGATGAGACCATTGAGTTTAGCACCCCAAAATTTGGCATCAAAAACTACCCTGCAGGTTTCGCTTGGAGTTGGTTTTTAATCGTTCCTCCAGAACACCAGGTTCAAATCACTTTCGACTCAACATTCGTACTGGAGCAAACTACAAACTGCGAGAATGACTACCTGGAAGTACGAGAAGCCTACGCAAATGAACCACTCACCGACCCCGCCGATCTTAGAGGAGAATATGGGGCAATTCTGTCCAAACCTGTATGTGGCACTAATAACCCAGGTACAATACAGAGCGTGGGTAACATGGTCTGGGTACATTTCAAGAGTGACAGTAACACCACTACTACTTACAGAGGATTCAAAGCCTCCTTTAAAGCAGGTTAGTAAATGATATAGTAAGCTTTCATTGCAGGCATTTCTTTCGGTACGTGAACGGTTCTGAAAGGGTAAACTCTATTCTGAATCGAATTAAAAATATAATTATTAAAAATTCAAAGAATTAACTCTTTAATTTATCGTACTATTAAAATGTTTCTTGATCAGAGAACCTGGTTCTTCCTACTCGTTTTCCGTATTGTTTCTTTGTTTTTTGCTATTACCACTGCGTTTCATTACAGCATGTTTCTATTTTTCAGTCAGTTATTTACACCATCATTCATTCTCTCCTTTGTTTTCCTTAGGCCAAATGCGATTGTCCATCAGACATCCGATGCAGCTTCTTTTCGTTTCTTCTGTGATTGTTTTTACATCTATGAACGCCATAATTTAATACAGTCCTTAATTCCCGCTACCCTCCGTCATGTTAATTCAGTCCGCAACCAAGTTAGATTCTTCGCAAATGGTGTGTCTCTATAAGTTGACAGTATGTACAACGTATATGTTACACTTTAACTTTTGCTGGTCATTTGGCCAGAAAATATGATACTTATTCAATATAAAGCAGCTGTCAGTTTTTTACAGGTTGTATCTCTTCAATCTCAGCCATTCTCACTTTAGGATACTGGTTCAGAAACAAGCAGTAATAAAGCAGGTTTATAACGACCGTATGTCGAAACTGTATTCTCGAATTCGATTCACATAACGTTATTATTGGCTGAAATAACCACAGGGAGGCCAGACACACAACAGTCCACTCAAAGCCAAATTATAAGGATTCTATCGGAATTTATCGTAAGATCGATGAAACGGTAAAAATAAGAGTCATGTCCTTGTGATGTTCTCTTGCTTTTTCCTGCCCTTTAAACGTCATTTTAGCAAACAAAACAGAGACATGACTCTTTTTTTCTCTTACGATAAATTCCAAAGTCCTTCTAATTTGGCTTCTGGTTGGCTGTTGTGTGTCTGGGCTCGTTGTGAGATAACACGCAGATTTGACGTATTAAACCTCTGATCAAAAGGAGGTCTAGTCCACAGCCAATCACTATAATGAAAATAACTTTTTTAGAGCGAACCAGTGGGAGGGTAATCTGCTCCTGTTGAGAACGAAAACTTGTTTTGAATTTATATGAAAGGATGGACACCAGAAGGCCGCTCCTGACAGCAGGCAGATCAAAACGCTTTGAAAAAGACTTTTTCATCTCAAATACTCTTATGTTATGTGATTTTAACTGATCTGACTTCCAGATCTGCACCTAAGAATTCAAATGGTGATGTATGCAGATTCATTATAAAAAGCCAAAAGTGTTAAGAGCGATACTTTTAAACAGTGTACAGCGAATTACGGCATTGACCTTCTGTTGATACGCGTCAATTAATGGTTGCATTTCGCTCCATACTGCATATCTGATGCATAACATTTTCAGAAATATTTATGACCAACCAACCTATGCCACTGATATTAATATTTAAAGGAAATAAAGGGAGATGTAAAGAATCAACCATAAGAGGACACAGAAAAAATCTGAGCCCCAGATGGGATTCGAACCCACGATCTAGAACACGGGGGGTCGTGGGTTCGATTCCCATCTGGGGCTCAGATTTTTTCTGTGTCCTCTTATGGTTGATTCTTTACATCTCCCTTTGTTTCCTTTAAATATTTATGACCAGCCTGAAAAAAGAGCCGACATTTAGCGACGCTGCCACCCGGGGGGGGGGGGGGGGNGGTATCCATTTCAGAGGCGTTTTCTAGAACGGGGTATAAAAAATTGTGGATCATGGCTTTATCTTCTGCTTAAAATTGTTGCTGATTATGAAGAAGCATTTATTTGATGTATAAGTCAAACAAATAAAGAAATATCTTTAAAAAAAAAAAAACAGGACTATTTCAATTTACAAACTTTCTAGAACGGAGTATAAAAAATTGGCCCATTTCTAGAACGGGGTTTCAGTTATAGGGCGAATTCTAGAACGGGGTATAAAAAATTGGCCCATTTCTAGAACGGGGTATCAGTTTTAGGGGAATTCTTTTTTAGAACGGGGTGCCAATTTGGAGTCCCGGGCGGCACATACCCACCCAAAAAATACCCAAGTGCCCTCCCCGGGCGCTGCCACTGGTTTCCCCGTGAAATGATGTCTGAGAAACGAGTGCAGAAATTCCATACTGATCATAACATCTTACTGAACACACATCTTGAGTCCTCATAAGAAGGAAAAAAAATTCAGTCTTGAAAAAAGACCCGCTAGGCTTAAAACTTTTCACGATCAGAGTTTCCAATCTGTCTCACAGTCCGAAGATGACAGCAGACGATCTTCTTGAGGGCTTGCCTATTGCGTGAAAGCCTCCAGCCGAACGCAAAGGGATCCAAAGCACCTTTCAAGAAAATTAAATGAAGACAAAGTCGCTGTACAATGACGATGGTCTGGTATTTCTGTCAGGGGACGCAGTAAGCCTCGATGTGGAAAGAGATGGTGGACAGGATCGCCGGCACAGTGGACAAGACAACAAAAATAAATATAACCCTGCGGAACTTGTTTTGAAGTTCCAAGAGTTTCCCCGAGGCCTGTTTGTTTTCTTGTCGAAGATCTTTTGACCTTTTTGTGTGGTTTCGAAAGGCAGCGTATAGTAAAATATAAGAGGCAACAAGAAGCGTAGAGTTTACCGTCGAATTAAAGTGTAGATCAATTTTTAGAACAGTATTTATTGGTACATTCAAATGCGGCAGGATTGCATATGTGAGTGCAGTCAGCGAAATCACAGCGATGCAGGTCTTAGCTCGTTGCTTCGTCATCCACGCTTTGTACTTTGTTGGTCGCAAAACTGCGATAAAATTGTCAAAAGCCAAGGCGAATACCATTCCAAAGGAAACGTTGAATGAAAGCAGAGAAAACGAGGAACCAACATTAGCGATTTGAAGCGAAGCTTTCCGTCCAAGAAAAGTGTTGTATTCCAAAAATGCAAAAATTGGCGCCACAACCGTCCCTGTTAAGAAATTCGCAGCGGACATTGTTAACAGAAACATGGATGATGTGCTACGAAAGGATCGCAGAGGATCAATTAGCACGGTGACAACCAGAAGACCATTGCCTATCGCCGTAACAGGAGATAAAATCGTTTTATACACAGCGAAGACTAGTAGTAGTTGTAGACTTGAAGAAGAATTAGAGGCAGCTCCATTGAAGCTCTCACTAGCATTAGTAAAGTTGAACGTCTTCATGAAGAACAGCCAGTGTGTTGCGGAACGTTACGTCATGATAAGTGTCCCACTTAAACCGATTTCAAGCTTGCATTTTTGTATTAGCTTGTATTAGAATGTACAATATCAACGGAAAATACAATCTTAAACTGCCGAACCTAGACTTTGGGCAGATTTTGAGAGTGGCGGATTATTGATGACCAATCATCAGATTCACTTAAAACAAACTGAAATGCTGACTGATTAAATAGTCTTTGTGGAAAAGCGGCATGTAATGACCCTTCCTTAAACAACACTCTTGCTCAAAACAAATAAAGAGAATAAAGCTGACACAATAAATTTCTAGCAATAACGAAAGTAGGGTCTGTTACCTTTTCTCCAGCCAAAAACAAACTCGGAACTCTTTGTTAAAAGCCGCACTTGTCACTCCTTGTGATTACATAATTTTAATCCACGAAACTGACTTTAAAATAAATGATTCATTTAAACCTTTGTGTATTCGTAAGAAGAAAAAATTACCATAAAAGAGAAAAGTACATGTTAGGCCGGGCAAAATGATATTTCTCAGCAGATCTTTGAAAAGACAAAAGAAAGGTGAACCATTGGGTTCTGTGGTACTAAGTGAGTAAGAAGTGGATAAACATTTGCGAAAGAACTGATGAGAAAGCCACGGTTTCGTCAACACTTTTAACCGGAATGTTAAAACAGCTGCCACTGAAACCATTTTCACTAAGTAGGCCAAAGAAACGATAAAAAAGGAGATCGCTACTAAGTTAGTTTTGAACAACGAGTATTTTATATTTTTCCAACAGAAGTAGTATCCAAAGCAGGGTTCATAAACATGGCGCACAGAAAGAAGACACAGACTTCACATTCACCCGAAATGAAAAGTACGTCAGTAGCGATTGGCCAATAGAGAAATTTAGGCCCAGACTTTGACCATGCAGTCGACAGAAACACAATACATACGAAATGGTTTCTCTAAAATTTCCAGTTTTATTTTCCTTTTTACTACTTTTTTTTCACTATCTATACATTAAGTTTCTATACATTAAGAACAAAAGACTTTAAGCGCTGTTTGCTTCTTTGTTTTTTCTGAGCAAAATAAAATTGTACTGTGTCTTAAAATCAAGGAACTCAGTATTCTAAGTAAAAACTCGTGCTTTAAAGAGTTCAGGAAGTTATTTTCGTTGCTGTAGCTTCATCCTAAGAACAGTCTCATTCCAACACATTCAACATAAAAAATGCGTCTTTTAGTCCGTTGATAACTATTCTAGAAAAAAAAGCTCTCCTCTACACTGACCACCTTAAAATCCAATGGTCACATGGTCTGTCTGTGGGATATCCGCTGTCCAGCACTGATGAAGCGGTTCGTCGTACAGTCGTTATGTGTGAAAATAACTAATTATGAAAACAAATGTTATCCGGGCTTTTCGTTCCATGGTCAGATCGTTCCAAGCCAGATCTTTCACTTAATAGTCAGATCGTTCCACAATATACCCAGAATTTTTCACGAGTCTTAAAGCCACGAGCAGAAATAATGGCATTACTTACGTGCATACCTCGCGTTCTTTAAGCCAAAAAGCCAAAACAAGCGCGCTTTATCTCATCGAGTTTTAAACTGAAACTGTGGAACGATCTGACTATAAAATGGAACGACCTGACCATGGAACGAAGTGACCGTATCCATAAAACTTTTATACCGTCGAGTTTTCCCACATTCATGGGAGGAATAAACAAACTCGGACCGGCCTTGCTTGTATTGGCAGATTTTATTGGCTGATTCTTAGCCTGAGTGAGCCTGCCATGTAGTCGTTTTATGGCGATCGTACAAGCACAACAATGATTCGCGTGAGTTGTGCTGCAAGAGTCAAATGGGTTCCGGCCCAGTCTTCCACTGCTTATAAAATCAAAGATGGCAACTACATGCCAGAAAGACAGCACGCTCGCTAGCCCGAAAATTTAATATCTTTAAACGAAAGATTGTTTGTCCAGCCCGGCTCTGCGTATGACCACACGACATTGTTTACATCCATTCCAACAGCCTTCACGCGCTTGCAAAGATGGCGGTTATATCATGAGTAAAGTCTCTCACGGTCGTCCTCGCGGAGTTGAAGGTCGGTACGGTTTTTCGACCACATTTACATCCGATTATCAGCAGGACTGGGTTTTTTATACCTTATTAACCAATCCGTAGGGGAGACGGAGGTTTTTACGGCAGTCGGTCAGTCGTTCAGTCTTTCAAATATTCATTCTTTGATGAGTTAGTCATACGGTCGCTCAGTCGGTCACGTGAGTTGACAGTCCGGTCAAAAAGGCCATTTGGTCAGCTACCTATATATAAAAGAATTCTATTAAAAGCTAATCTACTGTCTACTTTCCTCTTCAAAATAGCATTCAAAATAAAGTCACAATAACGGCTATCAGCAAGCAGATGATATAACTGCTGGACAAAGGTGAGCCTGCGGTACTGGATGGACCAATGGAATCGACGGTTGGCTTCAGTGAACCATCTATGAATTTATGGAATTAAGACAGTTTTATTATCATGTACAAACTAACGAAATAAAGTTCTGACATTTCGGTGACATTATGACGCCATTATTAGGGAATGGAAATAAATAGAGTTCACACGGCGTTAAAGTATTCAAAAATCATTTGAACTCGCATTTATTTTCATTCCTTGATAATGGCGTCATGATGTCGCCGAAACGTCGAAACTTTATTTCGTTAGTTTTTTCATGTTTATGTTTCTCCAAATCATTACTAATTAATACAGTTGTGTTACTAAAATCTATGTACATTATTGCGGGCGACAAGAGGAGCCCGCAATCCTAACCTACAGGACGTTACAACGCATGCGTCGCATGTACGTAGCCAGCGTTCGTTTGGACTTCCACTAAGAATGAAAGGAATGTAAAGAACGCTAATTTACCACGCGCGTTTGTACCTTCTATCACTCGTAATCTGATCATGCGTGTTTTAACTATCTGTCACGTGAAATTTAGGCAAAACACAGCGTTGGAGCAAAGGCGTTTTGACCTTCGATCGCTGTTCTGGCCTGACACATGTACGCTGCAGTTTGTTCACTGAGACAAACTTAACTTACCCATAACAGTATAGGTTGTCTCCATTCCGCCAACCATGTGATCATTCACGTGACAGTGCAGCATCCAGACTCCAACACTGTCCGGAATCATCTCCACGGTTGCAAAGACTCCCGGGAAAAGATCATACACGTCCTCACGATGATATGCAACACGTTTCTGTCGAAGAAAAACAACCGTTAAACGTATGCTCGATTCTGAGAAGGAGGCAAATGACAAGTTAACATGAGACGAAGAAGTGGGAAGCGTTAACTCTTCTTCTTCTCTTCTCCCCCTACCCTCTTCCTCCCTTCCCAGTCAGAAGTCTGCGCTCTTGGTTAATTCACGGGTCGCAAAGACGACATTTCAGCCTATGGATTATCGAAATGCAGGTCTGGGCCGCAATAAG
The DNA here is from genome assembly GCA_942486025.1 of Porites evermanni. NCBI lineage: Eukaryota > Metazoa > Cnidaria > Anthozoa > Scleractinia > Poritidae > Porites > Porites evermanni. The sequence goes on from CALNXI010000774.1 coordinate 77,340, forward strand.
AACTGACATGCATGAAACTGATGAAAACAAAATCTACATGCTGATTTGCATGATTTCCATGTCAATTCGAATTTTTTCAGCCTTGTAAATCAAAGCAAGGTTAGGCCTGTTTTAAACGTCATGCTACTGCCGTGCCGAACTCATTTCATAAATTATAAATACATTAGAATACATTAATAAATTTTCACTAATCCGCTTTTTATTTCCGCAACAGCTATTTTACTGAGTTACATTCAACGTCCGAAAACAAGTCGTGCCATGGACGCGCTAGAATCGTGCTACATTTGAGCCATTTTAGGACAAGAGTAGCACTGAAACAGGAGTCAATTTAAAACTTTTACGGGTGTAAATTACAAGTATAGCTATTGTTTTCAGACTCTAAAACAATTACACGTGTAAAAGTGTTATTAATCTGATCCCTGCTTTAAAATTTCTATTATGATCAGTTATAGATGGTAAATTAATTCTACAATGTTACTTACATGAAGGAAAGTCTGCCCATGAAAGTGAACCGTGTGCATATCAACCTCGTTTCCAATACCAACTAGGTACCAGTTTACTTTTTCCTTCTGATACATTTCCAGTCCTTTCAAGTTGCCAAACACAAACCCGTTGATGCCGTGCATTTTGTTGCTTTCCTTGAAGTCTTCGTTTGCCTTAAGAGTCTCTTTATTTCCTGGTTTTTTGCAGTAAGTGTCGATGTTTTTGTCAAGGTACCAGCTCTCATTCTCATCCAGAACAGTAAACATAAGCGCATATTCACGATCTACATCCTTTCGTGTATATGAATCCTTCAGAGTACCCTGATTAAGTGTAAAACTAGAAGTTACAAATTGTAACTATAATGCTCTAAGCAGATGCTGGGCAGCAAAACATCATCTGAGAAACGATGAACTGTCATTTACATACTGCTTAAAATACAGACCCTTGGCATCTTATACAGCACTTAACAGTTGTGGAATAACGGACTACAGGAGCCCGGCAGGGTCCTACAGCTACGAGTTTTTCATGGTTTGAGTCATTATTGGCCAGTTTACAGTCAAACGAACATAATTTGCAACTTCTTGCCCGCTACAATGTGTCAAACTTAGCGCAATTAGAATGACGCACAAAGGGTGTTACAATTTTGAACAAAGATTTTATATGATGATAAGGCTGGACATACTTGCTAAAAATCATCCTGATAAACACAAATCTAGATTGTAAAGCCTAAATAGGGACAGAACACCCAAGGAACCACAGGAAACCCAAAGATTAGCGTGAGAAAGCTCACAACAATAAGTCAGCAAGCCTGCTTGCTCATACACAAAATCAAGAGGGTAAATCCCTTTACCCTCATTTGTTTTCATGTAACTTCCTAATAGCAGAACGAAAGCGCAAAGGAGGAGTGGAGCTCAACGCCCAAGGACAAATAGTAATAGCCCGGAGAGGAACATCTAGTCTATTTTCTCTCTGTCACGCAACGTCGGCGTTGCGTGATAGAGAGAGGGGGGCCAGAACTGGACTAAGGAACATCCCAACCGTTTAACATCCATAACACGCCTCCTTTATGGTGTTTTACAAATAAGTCAATTCAATTTAAGGTTTCTATTTCGCAAAAGTCAAGGGTTTACTGAGCTTGCTGTAATGCAATAATAAATTAAAATGACATACGAAAAAATTATTTCAGCAAACAGAAGCTTATAATAATCTTCTTTACATGTTGCACCTTCCGCATTTCGCTTATTTTATAGCCTTCTACATCTAGAATGTAGATGTAGAAGGCTATAAAATAAGCGAAATCCTTCGGGTGGATTTATTTGTCTGTTACTCACTCCAATTACATTACAACCTTTTATTAAACTAGCATCATTAGAGCATATCCTGGACTGTTTGAAAATCAGTGCATGCATTAAGCGAGCTACCACGGGCCGGTCACGCCTTTTGATCGGGTATTTAGAAATGCATCTTACTTTAGACGTGAAACAAAAGTGTTCCCATCAAAAATGTCCCTGATTAATCTAACACAATAATGGAAAATTTCTGTTTAATTAACTAAATCAGAGTAAGACATCGGCCAATCAATTGTTCCTCACCTTTTTGCAGACTATAAGTGGACCCACAAGACCACTATTTGTGTCTTTTATTGGGTTAACGTCTGAGTAATAGGCCCATGTGGAGCAGGCAGGGCCATCTGTTCCGGGCCCAGCGCGTTCTGGGACCTCCCAAGAATACTTAAACATTTTACCAGAATCTACGCTGTTATCAGTTTTATTGATGCCAGTTGTGCCATCCTTATAGTCTGATCCCTCAAAGCCTTTGCTGGAAATAAAAGAAACGAAAGATAACAGAAAATAAACATCGCAATGAGAGAATAAGAGCGTAAAAAGTCGACGTAATTTTGGCGTCATCGTAACGCCAGTATCAAGACTATCTAAGAAACAAATTATGCGAATGTATTTAATTAGATATTCTTGTCTGTTTCACTAAAGCAATTAGAAAACAACATCTTGGATTCTGGATTCCACACCGTGGATTCCGGATTCCAGGTACTGGATTTCTAATTGTTAGTGGGATTCCGGATTCCTTGAGCTGTATTCCGGATTCCAAAGCCCAAGATTACAGATTTCACAAGCAAAAATGTTTCGGATTCCGCATTCCCTTACATGGGGCGAAGCTGAAAAGCGAGTGTGTCTTCAAGACCAGGACTGTCCTGCATTCAATAATAATTATTCAGTTTATTATACATTGTACTCACTATCTGTTTTCTCATTGGCTAAGAGCCTAAAGCTAATTTTGGAAATCAGCGCAACCTGCAGATTAGTTAGTTATCTGCTAGCAGATAATTGACTAATCTGTGGGTTGTGCGCGCAATGCATGATTTCCAATAACAATATCAATTCAGGTTCCTCGCGACGGTGTGTTTGTCGTTATTTTCTTCAAAACAATGTAGTAATAATAATAAAACAATTATTAGATTCGCGTGGTTTTTGTGATATCCTAAATAATCAAGGTCTCGGTAAGTGTTATCAGCCTCGGCCTTCGGCTCGGCTGGTAACACTTACCTGGACCTTGATTATTCCGCATATCACAAAAACCTCATCCAAGAAATAAGACAAAAGCACATTGCTTTATACCTGTAATATAAGCCATGCGGGTGCATGGAGAATTTCATTCCACTTGACGCCATATTCATGAACACTACCTCCATCGTATCTCCAACTTCAGCGCGTAAAATTGGACCCAGTACACCCAGGTGCTTATCAGCTGCTGTCCGTTCTTTCTGCTCTTTAAACTGTGCATCTGTGAACTCACGATACACAACTTTTTTATATTTTCGACCTATTCGCTCGTTTCCTCCTGCTGTGAATGTTTTTGCCTCACTGAAATAGAAAAGTACCCACAGTCGAGTTATGATGCAACGAAATCTTTAGCGCAACGAACGCGGACTGACACAACTGCGTTTGCAGGCTAACGAAACTTCGCCTAGCGGCAGTATCCCGCCGCATGTACATGTTTGGATACCCTCGCAGTGCTATAACTAGTTATAGGGAAATTGTAAATGGAAGAGGGTCATTAGAATGCGAGAAACTTAGTGAGCCAGACCTTAGCTGGCATCACGCACAAAAAACGCGCACAGGCCCTGTCGTACTTCTGATTGGTCGAAAAACAATAGCGCGGGATTTTTAGCCAATTACACTCGACTCGCAATTTAAAACTACCCAAAATAAGCTTTGCATGTTATACTGACTCGCTCTCTTCCAGCGGCACTCCTTCCAGCACATCCTGACCAGAGGGCGCGTAGTCCCATTCCACCTCAACTGCAGCAATATAGTAACGACGAACTTTCCCAGAGGGCTTTTTGGTAGGAGCTTTCCCACAATCGCTTCTGACGGTGTACTTAGCCTGCATGCCCGCAGCGTAGTGATCATTGGTCCGACAGACTAGCGCCCATTCTCCCGCGTTATCAGGCGTCATTGTTAGAGTGGCAAATACGCCTAAAATAGAGTGAAAGTTTTTGTAGCTATTAGGATTTCTTTCTCTGTACTCTACATTATGCTTTGACACCAAACCATGAATGTTCTTACTCAAAATTGAAGATAATTAAAAAGAGATTTGTACTCGTCTGATGTCTCTCTACCAAGTTTAGGTTCCTCGTCCAAAGAAAATTACTTCCTGATTAGATTTACGAGACCCTATCCTTTCATGACACTGGCTCTGTGTTCTATAAACTGCAAATACAAAGTATTGTGGATACAGGAAAACTCTATCGATTGAGATCATGGTACGCTCTGTATCACTGAACTAGAAGATGCGATGTAATTAGCTACATCCACCTCGCTCGAAAACGCGAAAAGTAACCGATTTTCCATTTCCCCCTTTTGCACGCTCTGCTACGGACGTATATGTCGTGGTTCTATATTATCCTGGTTTAAATTTTATTACCCTTTGTTTTAAACTAGCTTAAACTCATTGTGATACATCACCATACACCAAAACCAAGGAAAATAAAATTTAAGCCAAGGATAAAATTGAGCCACAACATACACACAGCGACAAAGTTTTCTTGCTCTAACCTTGGGTGCGAATTTCCCGTGAATTCAACTCCAAAAGCATTCCCTTAAATTTCACACTTAAGTGGCTCTTGTCGTTGCTAGGAGCTGGAGCTCTCCGGCTACACACTGACCTGGCAGTAAGCTGAGTGTGTCTTTTACACTCCCATCATGCAGGAAGGTGTTTCCGTAAAAGTAGGCTGTGTGCATGTCCACTTCATTTCCAAGGCCAATCACATGCCAGGATATCTTCTCGCCTAGACACATCTGTAATCCGGGTAGGTTGGCATACAAGTATCCGTTGACGCCATGCATTTTATTACTTTCGAGATAATCTTCATCTTCTGAAATGTTCACAAATCAATTCGCCACTTTAGAAACGAGAAGACAATTGAGCCAAAATAGGACCATTTATACGAGGAAAATTAAGACGCGTCTTACATAGGACGCGAACTTTCCGTATAAACGGCACATTTCGTCTAAAATAAGACGCGTCTTAGCTAAGACGAGAAAAACTTCGTATAAATGACCTTCGCGTCTTACATAAGACGCGAACGCATAGTACGCATGCGTTAATTTTTGGCGTGCCACGTTGGATTGCCGTTGCTACGGGCAACATTCACATGAAAACGAGTCAAGAACAGAAATAAGACGTGAACCATGCATAAGAGGTGTTCTCGTCTTAGATAAGACATGCTCGTATAAATGGTACAGTTCGCGTCTTATGTAAGAAGCATCTTATTTTTCCAATTGTTTCTGGGACCGCTGATGAGGACACAACGGTCAGCGGTCAGCTTTTGAGCTATTGATTCCCCTGTCCCTCGCAACAGACCCAGAAAAATCTTTGCAAAAGTTAACTCGACCCAGTTTCTTTCTTGTTTCGTGAATTCAATGGAGACAGAAAAAAGACGAGAGCTAAGGAGGGCACTTAGTGAATGAGAGCACTAAGGTTTGTTCTACTTAATTTGAGTCGGCAGAAAAGTTCTTCATTCGAAGAGCAAGTGAAGAGAATTCTACCTTTAATACTGTGAAGTAAAAACTGGCGATCAATTTACAGTCGATTAGGGGCTAATTAAAACAGGTAATTTGGCCTCACCAAATTTTCAACGTATACTCGAGCTGCACCTGGTCTAGGTCTCGCCCTCGTTTGGAAGCAAACATGAATCGGCGCCCTCACAGCCCAACATCGTTTCCAGGGCTTTTACTCTTAGGCTCTGTTCACACTATTACCAGATATCTTTTCGTGCCGACACGAAAATGTATCAGGTATAGTGTGAACAGTGTGAACCGCACAAAACTGGAACAAATCTTTCAGACACATCGAACATCATACCTGAGCGGTTGGCCGAGAGGGTCAAGTAAAATCCAGTCCTCACTCCTGAATATTTACTTCCGTCTCTGTGGATTTCATGCCAGTCCTCGTTCCTATTATTCACTTCCTCTACGGTCCGAATACCCGGCGGCGTTCACACTGCAGCAAAGTGTGGCACAAAACCTATACGATATGTGACGCTCCACTTTCGAGATTAGCGAAGCGCAGCTTCCCTCAGTTACAAGAATCGCACCGAAAATTACCGTTCTTATATGTGAATAGAAGCCCTATCTGGTACGGCTTTCACGCCAGCGCAAAAGCTATCCGGTAATGATTGAACATAACCTTAGAAAAAGGAGGGGAGCAGGTCAATAAACATGATATAGAATAAATTAGGATTTTTTAGATTGTTTCTAGCATACTATCATTTATCTGTTGCCAGTTTTGCGCTCGTTTCTTGTTTTCGTCATGATACCATGAGCCACTTTCATCTGTGACGGTGAAAAGTAGAACAAATTCTTTGTCGATGTTTTTCTGTGTGTTGTCATCGTTCAGCGATCCCTTTTTGCACGTTAGCAATGGACCAAACAGACCTACATAACAAAAAACCTAAACTATGTTAGATATGTGTTTGAATAGCTATGCGAAAGTCTAAACGAATAACAAAATTGAAAGTAACTGGACACACATCGGAAAACCTGGGAGCCGACGGCAACTGCGCTTACTAGGCCTAAGGGGGGTCTTTAGCAAAGACTCAGGAGACACGGCAACGAGCCAACGGCAAAAAAGCAGTAGGTTTAGATAAGCAAAACAACAACTCTGCAAGTACATCAGGCCTTTTCGTGGCTTACTCTGCCGTTGTTGCACGATAACGACGTTAAAGTACCTAATTTCACGTTTTATGAAGAACATGAACACGAGAAAACGATTTAATGAATTTAGATACAGTCTTTTAGGATTCAACTCCAGAAATTAACTTCCCCCATTATTTAACAAATTGAACGAGATCAAATAAAAGCGAATAAGTTTGAAGCATTACTTTTTGTAACGATTTCGCTGTTTTAATAATAATAATAATAATAATAATAATAATAATAATAATAATAATAATAGTCAACTTTATTTAACGAGGGTAACACGGGAAAGTACTTCAACTGAATAACTAGCTACTGGGCGTCGTAGATCCTAAAGCTCCCTACTACTCCCAAACGGCGGGAAAACATGCAGCCGCATGCAAGCGCGGGAAAATAGCGCTTCGTATACGAGTTACTCTCTGCAACTGACTGTTTATTCTCTCGGAGGGAATAGCTTAATACTCGAGACTCACCAGAATAAGTATCCTTAACTGGATCTACACTTGAATAGTACAACCACGTGACACATTGTGCGTCAGCATTTGTTGGCCCCACATGCTCGGGCACAGTCCACCGGTAAGTGTAAATATGGCCTGGTTGCACAATATCATCGGCTTTTTCAGCCCCGGATGTATGATCTTGGTATAAGGCTCCCTCATTAGACTTGTTGAAGAAGACGCCATGTGGTTGAATACTGTAGTTGTGACTTGCCTGCATGAAAAATGAACAAACTCCGAATCTTAAGTAATTTATCTCAAACTCATTAATAACCTATAAAGAAAATACAAAGGAATTAAATAAATGTTTAATGATTGTTTGGCAATCATTTCAAAAACTCCTCTCGTTTGTATCCTTTATTTCTCCCTCTAAAACATTTCGTTTGATAGGTAATAGGGACTTTAAGGTCCAACGACGCGACGGCAACGAGAACGTCGCTTAAAAAGTGAATTTGTGTCCTTTCAGTCTTCATCGCAATTATGCCTACCCACTTACTTTGTCAAATGTAGGCGAACCCTCCTGTAGTTAAATTCCAAGGGACCATGTCCAAGTTCAGAAAGAGAAATTAAATTTCGTCGTTGCTTGTTTACGTTCTCCATAAAACGCGAAATTAGGCATTTTCACGTCGTAGTCGTGCAAAAACGGGAAAAGAAATGTACAAATAAATGTGATGCACGTGCAAAGTTGTTGTTTTGCGTATAAAACCTATTGTTTTTTGACGTTCTCGTTGCCGTCCGCGTCGTTGGATCTTAAAGTCCCTAATAGGCACTTTGCGATCCGATGACGCGACAGCAACGAGAACGTCAAAAATAACAATAGATTTGGTAGACAAAACCACAGCTTTGCACGTGCATCTCACTGTTTTGTACATTTCTTTGCCGTTTTTTTCACGGCTACGACGTGAAATTGTCTGATTAGACTTTTTAGGGAGAAAGTTAACGAGCGAGGACGAAATTTTATTCTCTCTTTAAACTTGAATGTAGTTCATCGAGATTCAACTCCGGGAGGGTTCGCGTACATTTGACAAAGTAGGTGAGTTGGAATAATCGCGTTAAAGACCGAAAGGACGCAAGTTCATTTTTGAAGCGACGTTTTCGCCGCCGTCGCGTCGTCCGATCGTAAAATCACCAATATCAAAAATTCGAGGCGTTATTTCATCATAATATCAGGACTCGTGGGCGCCTCCAAATAATAACAAACACCTCCAAGTTAGTCTTGCCAAATGTAAGGCAATCCGGATTCCAGAATCCGGGAAACTTTTGTTTTTGGAATCCGGGATCTGGGAAAATTAAGGCCTGCCTCGTAAAATCCGAAATCCTCGACTTTGGAATCCGGAAGACAGCTTAAGGAATCCGGAATCCCACAAAGGAATGAAATCCAGAATCCAAGTTTCCCTGACAAAGACTGAAATCCAGTACCTGGAATCTAGAATCCAAGACTGTCTTGGGTTCCTTTACCACATGGGACGATTAGTCAAAAATACACCGCTTTGCGTCGAATTTACAATTCTGATCTCAGCGTTTGATCAAATGATGAACAATGTGCCTCTCGTTTGATATATTAATAAAACAATAAAGTGTTTTTCCAAACAGTTACAATGACATGGAGACCGTAACGTAATAAGTGCAGGACTTAAATTGTAATTAATAAACTTTTTGTTCCAAGGCAGAATAGTAATTTTACTCGAGACCTAAAAACGAGTGACACCTTTCATGAGCGGATTTCTACTCAAAATACCACATTTTCTCCGTTACAGCAATCAGTACTCTGAAGAGCCCTGGGCCGTACTCTTTAGTTAGTGACCAGTTGCCAGACCGCGGCAATCGCAAAAAGTTCCGTACCAGAGGTTAACTTCATCGCCCGTTACTAACCAGGGAACATACTTTGAAGAAATTATTTCCCTTTTCTTGGATCCAGAATCAAACGGCTAAATCACTATTTTCTTACGTTATTTTTGAAGACTACTTCGATGATATCACCGACTTCCGCTCGAATGACTGGCCCCAGGAAACCAAGATGATCTGATTTGTTCTTTTTACTTGTAAAGGTGCTGCTTGTGTACTCTTCGTAAATCGCTTTTAGATAAGTTCCTCCAATCCTCTTATCACCTTGGGCGAAGAAAACGGCTGAGTCGCTGAGCAAATAGAAAAAACACACACACAAGTGAACAGACAAGTTGAGACAGCATGGCCAAACCCTCAGGTCTGATTCCAGAAAACAGCAGCTGCACCTTCATTTACAGATGAATTAGATACAGAAAAAGGCGAAAACCGGCGTTTGAATCAGTTTGGTTCAGTAGTTAAGTTTGGTACGGCACGCAACGTTAAGTTGGGCAGACACTGTCGCATTATCCAACACTGGGGCGACTGCTGATTCGCACGACGGAACTTTTCATGTGCCGAAACTAATGAATAAATGAAGGGAATTTAAATTATTACTATCATTATCATTATCATTTTTACTTTGATTTATTACTTTACTATCATCATCGTCATTAAAATCTTTTTCTGTTTTGGTTCGACGCCGTTTGAATCAGTCAGGTTAATCTTAAGTCCGACTATAAAACATGAGTGCCGCAGCCTTAGAACTGGAGCTTTATTTGAAATCTGATCATGAAGTTCGTACCTATCTGCCAGTGTCAAGCTCTTTCCATTCATATTATTCATACCAGTTGGCCCATAGTTCCACGGTATCTCGTTTGCCGCGATGTAGTAAGTCCGCTTTTTCCCGCCACTTACACTTGGGACTGGATGTTTTTTTCCATCGCACTTCGTTACATTAAACAGCGCGTACATACCGGCGTTATAATGATCGTTAACAAGGCAGTTTAACATCCACGTCCCTGGGTTTAAGGCCTTCATAGAAGCCGTCACGAAAGTTGCAGGTAGAAGAGAAGCAACGTCTTTGCGATGGTTGTCGACTGTAAAAGTTTGTCCATGGAAATAAGCTATTGATAGAAAGAAAATGTTAAATTTCAATTTTGAAAATCCCTGAAAATTGCCTGAGAGTTTCTTGGCTAGACAATAGCCTGTGCAGCCGTTGAGCGCAGCTGGCGGTTTCTTTGGAGTTCGGTAAAGGATTCGCAAGAAAAAAAGCGAGAGAAATGAAAGAGGATAAAGAAAAAAAAGAGACAAAGGCATAGGGAGAAGGAAAGTAGAAACCACACCATTTTACCGTGTTTCTTTCACAGTGTTTCAAAAAAAACGCCAGCTACACAACCTAAACATCAAGTACATTGTGAGCCCGCTCTTATTAGAGAGATGGACGCACCGGGCTGGCGGGCTACGGCGAAAGTTCACAGGCATGTCATTCACTCAAACAATCCTAAACTACTAAACAAACGTAAGTTGATCAAAACTCAAAACTAGCAGGAATAAGAAAGACGGTAACAGCTTGCGGGTAAGACGCGCTGATCACTTGCACATGTTTCAAACGTTGAAGTTACCCAAAAGAAAACAATACAACATGTATTACCGTAATTTTACTTAGTTACAATTTCTTGGCCCGCAGTTAGCCAAAATGCTAGTCGTGGCGTGCCTAATTACCTATAGATCTTTTTGCCTTTAGCGACTTAGCTAGAAGGACCCAGACCAGTTCTTTACGTTTTCAGGGTACATTTTCCCTTTTACGCTCATTACATTGATTGCTGCCTGTGTTCTTATAAATAACAAATATGGTCTTGACTGAGTGTAAGTTCTTACAAAATTGCGGCTTTGGCCATCTTATCGCCCCAAGTAGGGGAATCTGATCAGATTCCGGAATCCGGTAGATTTTTGCTTGTGAAATCTGGAATCTGGAGTACAGCTCAAAGAATCCGGAATCCCACTAACAATTGAATCCAGAATCCAAGTTCCCTTGACAAAAAATCCGGAATCCGCGGCGTAGAATTCAGAATCCACGACTGTCTTGAATTCCCTTAAATGTGGCGAATCTTACCTGTATGCAAGTCGACTTCATTACCAATCCCAGCCAAATGCCAGTTAACAGTATCTCCTAAGCACATTTCCAGGTCCGGTAGATTTCCATAGAAATAACCGTTTATAGCGTGCATCTTATTACTCTCCCTAAAATCCTCATCTTCTTTATTTACTCCTTGTGGATCACTGCAGTAGGTCTTAATGTTCTCGTCGAGCAGCCAACTATCATTCTCATCCAGCACAGAAAACAACGCCAAAAACTCTTTGTCAACACCTCTTGTCTTTCCTCCTGCTAAAGCTCCACTTTTGCACGTCAGCAAGATACCTGACATTTTGGACACAAAATAAGGGCAAAAAAAGAAGTAACTATAATGACGGCTTCATCTCTGTAACGTTTCGCGGTTCTTTTATTTTCAGTTTTGTGAAACAGAAAAGTACTCGGTTACTTCAATAGATAATGCCGGGGAACCTGAGGACTGGTTTGACTCAGTCACTGGTCAGATGGATATTCATTTCAACCAGAAACATCTTTTCGAATATTTGTGGAACTTGGCAAGCAGTTTCCCATCCTTACTTGCTTGCTTGCTTTTTTTGTAAGTAAGTCACGTGACTAGACGGTTAAAATATTTCAGCGAAAATAGGGAATATTTCTCAAACTGTATTCACCTCTAATGGACTCAAGCTGCAAATAACTGAATCGATTCAATAATAAAATCTATGGTAGTTCCCTTGACCTGGTTTGACTCTAACGGCTCGAACGCACTTAACTGGGGTCATATTACTATTATTATAAATCTTTGTGCCTCTTATATTGAAAATAGTCTAAATTGTTACAAATCCGAACTCTAATTTAAAATACGAGTAGCGTAGAAGCCACACATAGCCATGTAAGTCTCTATGTTAATGTTCAATATATAATATTGTTGTTTTTCCTTTCTCTCTTACTTCACTTTTATTTTACTTTGTTTCAGTTGTTATTATATTGACTGTTTTGGTACTCAGTGAAATCTTCATGTCGAAGATAAAGTCAATAAAGTCATTGATTGTTGATTACTCTAGTGGCCAATTACAAACCACACCGGCGGTTTTCAAAAAGTTGGCTACACAGAAAATACTGACGATGGCACGCGTAAAAAGTTTCCGAGGGCCATACTCATATTTGAATCAGTTAGCTTTTTATAACACGTTGACATCGAAAACACAGAAACATTCTCAAGCTTAATCTCACCAATCAACCCAGTGTTAATGTCCTTGTGCGGCAACACGTGTGAATGGTAAATCCAAGTAAGACAGTCATCGTCATCGCCTGTTGGGGCGTGGTCCTTAGTTATCCTCCAAGTGTACGTGTGTTCACCATTCAGCGGCACATGGTCGTCTTTTTTCGATGCTCCTCTTGTCTCATCCACATACAGGGCGCCTTCCGAGTCCTTCGAGTAAAACACACCGTGTGGGTGTACTGAAAAGTTACCACCGGCCTTGTTCTTGAAGTGAACCACAATCGTGTCTCCCACCTCTCCCTTGAGTATAGGCCCCAGAAACCCAAGGTAGTCTGGGTGCGGCTTTTCCTTTTGGAAGTTAGCATCCTCGTATTCACGAAACAGAAACTTCTTATACTTGTGTCCTATTGTGTGGTTACCACGGGTCGTGAAGACTGCAGCATCACTACAGAAAAGTAAAGACTGAAAATAAGGGTCATTCTCTTTTACAATATTTAACGCACGAGAATTTTCAAATGAATGGCCAAACGTGAAGCAAAGAATTCATGACTGAGAAATCCCCGGAAAAAATCCATGATAGTTATGGGGAAATTGCAGGTTTGATATTTCTTATATATTCACGGGGGAAAGCAAATATTTTTATCCATACATTTATGGCTTGAAGCTGTGTGCCAAGAAATATCCATGGAAAAGAATACCAATGGTCTCCTTTAGGTGCCAAAAAAAGTAATGACCACACACAGATCAGACTGATGTTGGGGGTAATTTAAATTTTTATACTCTACCTTTAATGAGGTAGTCAAGAAATAATCTCCCAAAAAATCGAATGCCATGCAGATATCACACAGTGGTGGGCCAAATGGTCATTAAGAACCGCTTTTTTGTTCCAGACTTCTCATATGTATGCGAGACCATGAAGAAAAAAGGCCATGCCTTTCGAAATATTGGCAAAACAAAAAAAATTATATTCCCGACTGTAAAATCAGCCTTGCTTCTTTCCATTGTTCAGATATTTTAATTCTCAACTGATTAGATCCAGTCCTTCTATTTTGTAATGTTGGTCCTTGCTTCCAAAATTGAAACACTTCTCATAGAATATTAAACTTTTTTAAAATTTTTAGAAGAAAAAAAACAAAACAACATTGTCTGTACCCATTCTTTATCTTCAGAACAGCCAATACTCCTCCCAAAGGGTCATTTCCGTGATGTGCAAGCCACATAACAGCTGGGATTTCCAGTAATCTTCTGAGGTCACAGTCGGGGTGTGAAAAAGTGTCAGATTTTTGTGTTTGATAGTTTTTGTGTCTGTTTTAGAGATGCATGATAGCAACTGATAATGACGATGAATGCTGTTTCCAGTTGCTTTCCTTTGTCTGAGACACCTACATTCCTACACCACAGGGAACAGACTTTTTTTATCCATATGTCATGCAAATATTGAAACAAAAATATATTTTTAAAGATCTATTTATCACTCATCATTTAGGAAACCTGCAAAGGTTTGTAAAAAAACCTCTTAAACTCCCAGAAATATCAGATTCCAAAATCTGAAAAAAAAGGATCTTTAAAAAGCTTTGTTTATGCACAGCTGGCCTCATAGAGAGAACAAGGCTAGCCGCACATAAACAAAGCTTTTCAAACCTCCCGAGACAAAATGGCCATCGCATGACAGTTGTCTTAAAATTACTTATGGTACACAAAATTGCAATTTTTGATGCTTTCAAGTGAAATAAATTACGTCTTCACAGATCGATTTATCATACTGTGAAATTTTATAAAAAGTCCGTACCAAACCTATAAAAATAAGAGCAGGGGAGAGGGGAGAGTGCAATACATACATTTCAAACTTGTTCCCAGGGTCCTCTCTCTTCCTCCCTCCAAGAAAAGAGAGAGGGGTGCATGAGAATTATCATCTTCTTTTTTTTTAATTTTGGGATCTGATATTTCTGAGAGTTTAAGTGGAATTTAACAAACCTATGCAGGTTTCCTAAATCATGGGTGATAAATAGATCTTTAAAAATATATTTTTGTTTCAATATTTGCGTGACATACGGATTAAAAAAAGTCAGTTCCCTGTGATGTAGGAATGTACATCAGTTGTAGCTGTCTAAGACAAAGGAAAGCAACTGGAAACAGCATTCATCATCTTTATCAGTTGCTATCATGCATCTCTAAAACAGAAACAAAAACTCTCGAACACAAACATCTGACACTAGTTAGTTCCGGCAGCACTAAAACACGGAATCCGGAATCCGGAAACGGAAACGGAATCACGGAAACGGAAACGGAAACGGAATACGGAATCTGTGAAAGAAGGTTCCAAGCGATCGATTTGAAAAAAATAATATTAGCAATGACAATGAAATAAATAAACAGATAAAAAAAAAGGCACAAATGAATAAATTAGCTGAGTACAGGAGAGGAGACTGCTGTGTCACTAGAGGAGTCGATTCCAGTGAAAAGACGCTTGATACCACTGTCGGCAATGGATGCAAATTCTCATGGGACAGCAAAGCGAGGAGAAAAACGTGACTGACAAAAACTAGTGCCTTAAGAAAAAGGTAAGTTATATGGAGACAGACTTCGTTTGAATCGTCTGAGGCGTAGTTTACATAACTGAAAGGCGTCGCCGTCAAGTTTTTCTCAGTGTCTTTTCTGGGTTGTCTTCAACAGTGTTCAGTTTTATTTATCAAGACAACTTACTCAAGAGACCATGGCATTGTGGAGTCCAAAGAGAAGAGAGAATTGTGCATGCATTTGCTTGATTCCGCAACCGATTACATCAAAATAATGCGCCATGTTTAATAAGCCTCTTCAACAAAAATACGGACGTCCACGTAAACTCAATTACCGGTACACCAGTATTGCATCAGTATTCAGCTTGGCGAAAAAGTTTAACTTATTGCTAAAACACCGGAACTGTGGTCACGTCACCGGTCGGTCATGTGTGGAGTATTCAGTTTGGGGACAATCACGTGGTGTGGTCTGAGGCTAACTTCGACTATTCTTGACAATTAGCTACAAAAGTAATATTTAACTGTATTATTCAACCCATGAACTCGTGAATAAAAATTACTCGTAAAATTACTTTCATCGGCCTTGCAGTGCAGTAACCCACACTATGGCAAACCTTATCAAGACACAATAACAAGAGTATATTTAAGGGAACTGCCAAGAAAACTAAGACAAATTCTCTTTGGATTGTACTAAATTGTGTATTGTGAAATTCTTTAATTTTCTATCATCGATATTTGATTCCGTATGCTGTTTCCGTTTCCGTTTCCGTGATTCCGTTTCCGTGATTCCGTTTCCGTTTCCGGATTCCGGATTCCGTGTTTTAGTGCTGCCGAGTTAGTTCACACCACGACCGTGACCTCAGAAGATTCCCGGAAATCTCAGCTGTTATTCGGCTTGCACATCACGGAAATGAAGGAATCCCGGAAGAAGCACAGCCTGCGAGCTGCATTCTACGATAGTAACCACTGATTTTTTGTCTTTTTTGTCATTTTTAGATCAGTGAAAACATAGCATAATTCAAAAGTTCCATCGTTGTGACTGGAGCAATCAATTCACGGTAGTTAAAAGAATAAAAAGCAAAATGGCGAATATGGCGAAGCAAATTAAATCACGCAAATCGAAAGCAAAGATGGACGATGGCTATTTTCCAAATGATAAGATTGTATGCCCACTTACATTAATTCTCGGACTAAATTTGGTAACTTCAGAACTAAGTGCCTTGAAATTTCCTCCATATGACAAATGTCACTGCATCTTCAACCATCACGTACTACTAACAGTTTACTAATCAAAGTATACATATTGCATAACGCATGGCTTCATTTTGGTTGTCGAGAGACCCTTCCCGCGGAGGAACGTTCATAATCGTGTCATAATGGATCATATCATTTATCATATTGAACGTAACTGTGTCTCTTTTCTATTTCTCTTACCCGTCGTCGGCAAGTTTGACGCCTTTCACCTTGTTATAGCCACTCGGAGCGTAGTCCCATTCTTCCTCTACAGCGGCGATGTAGTATTTCCTTATCGTCGAGGCACCAGTGGAAACATTTTGCATCACAACACAAGAAATCCAAATGCACACTGCACGCCACAACTTCATGGTTTATCGCGTTTAACCAGTATTAAACGAAATCAGTGATTTCTGAACCAACACGCGTTCTGCTTAGTCATGCGAGGAAAGAGCCTCACCGCCAAACAAGCGCGGAACAAAGCCCCCGTAAAATTATTCCAGACGAACTTTCCAGACGGGGACAATCGTTGATAATCGATACACACTCGTGACGTCACGTATAAGACCGACCGTATGAGGAACGCCGTCCAGAAAAAGAGGAAAAAATTTTATCATCTCAAAATATTGCTGTTCTTCATTTGATGAAACTCAGTTAGCTTGTTTATGGAATAAAACGCTTGACTGGTCCTCTGAGAGTAACCTGCAGTGAATTGCTTTGATTAACTCGTCTTTTAAAAGCTATTTCGCCGTTTAAGTGCAAAACACTGACACGATAGCCTTGTGAATTTATATTTCTTTCTTAATCAATTAAGAAAAATCTTTAATTTTTACTAATGTTATTGAATGATCTGCTTAAGAGAAAGCTTGCCGGGAAAAAAAATAGCAGAAATAATGCTGGCGGTGGTGCTGTCATCCACCTGTTTTGAGCAACAAAGCGTGGAATTTTTCTGTGATTATTAAACAGGATTTTGTTACGTTTTATTTATTCTCATTGTGTGACATTTCAAGAGGGTCTTTCGAGAGAGAAAAAGAAAAAAAAGAGATCCCAGGGTCAGAATTTTTAAAATACTTCACTAGGCCCCGTCCACACGAATCCGGACAATTTAGGATCCCTAACAGGGGGCCCAGTCTGGTAACCGGGGCGGAGGGATACTCAACAGATGTTTATACGGAGAGGCTTCGCCTGGAGGTCCAGCCCCTTACCTTCTTGTATACCATTTTTCAACCCCTTTCCTATACATTCTATTGACAAATGGTGCTCCTTTCACATACTTTGTTTAGAACTTTGCATCCCTTTAAACTGCTGTAAATGCACTAAAGTACAAACATTAACCACAAAAGGACTGCAAAGAACGGCAAATGAATATGCCGAAGAACGTAGGATCTATAAAGACCTGATATATTTTTTATCAGAGCCTTCTCTGTTTGTTACGCCATACTGACGAGCCCCAAAGAGGGCGAAACAGCTGTCTATGGCTACAATCTCGCTCTGTTTTGAGTTCTTTCGGTGTCGTTTTATGTCTTGCAGAGTTAATTTTCACGTAGTACGATCAGTATTGCAGTATTCTGCTTGCAGAATTTAATATGACTGTAAATGCACTGTCTTTTCAAATAGGAATCAATCTCAAAAATAGAACGTTTTCTCGACTTAGTAAAGCCATAAAATTCATCTGTTAGCCCTTGAGCCCTTTTACAGACCCAAACGACAGATTTCCCTACCCTTTTATATACCTCAACAAGTGAATTTCCTACCCTTTCATATATTTATTTATTTATTTATTTATTTATTTATTTATTTATAGATTCGTACAATGTACAGGGGAGAGAACAATAGGACACGTAGTACTTGGTTCACCCTCCTAATCCAACACCATAAAATGTAGAAAAACCAACCCCTTACCTCAAAAAACTAGAATTAAAAATTAATAATATACTATAGATATCAACCTAAGAAGTAGAAAGAAAACATGGAAAAGGTAATAAATCGTGGACTACAATGATACTAACAAGAGCAAGCTTTTAGAATATTTACACAGCGACACTTGGGACAAATAATCTTGAAAGAACGTACATTGTCGCCATCAAAAACATTATATAATCGCTTAAAGTAAAAAGATTTGAGTTGGCGTTTGAAAGAGCATAGTGTAGTAGCTACTTTGATATCTTCAGGAATACCATTCCATATTATCGCAATTCTATTGAAAAAGTAATCTCTGAAAAGGGAAGTACGGGCATAATTTGTCTTAACGCAATGAGCAGCATTTGCACGGCGCGTGCGTCCCTGAGCAAAAGGGAAATAGTGATCAAATTCAAAGGTAAAATCAACCATACTATTTAGGTATTTATAAAAGAAAACCAGATCCAAATATTCCAACCAGTAATTTAGCGGCAGTAGCCTTAGCTTAATAAGGCGATCTCTATATGAGAGATCGCTGCCTTTGCCAACGATAGTGTTTGTATGAGAATCTAATGTCGAATAATTTCCGTGGAAACGGCTGTTCTGAAAAAAATATGATTTGTGAACTAAAGCTTCACTCCAAAGGATTCTCCTGAAAAAATTTTAGGGCGTTACATGCACTAGAAGACCTAGAACCACTTTTTAAAATTTTCTATGCATTTGTCTGTAAGAAAGTCCCGGGAAAATTACAGACAAATATATGGAAAATCTAAAGCAAGCCTCTGGAGAAATTTAAGCACAGGTACGCCCCAAAATTTTTTTAGGACAATCCTTTGCCTTGTAGCTTTAGTTTACAATTGATATTTTTTTTCAGAACAGCCGTTTTACGGAAATTATTCGACATTAGATTCTCATACAAATACTGTAATTTCTCACGCGTTTGCCTACTCGTCAAGATGGCGTCGAAAACAGTGACAAGGTCTATTGCCTACAGTCTGGCTATAATTAAGAATATTACCAGAACATTTTCAGCCTAAAATCGGCAGAAAAATAGGAATATTCAGCCTGGGTCAGAAAAACAATATTCTTACAAAAAAGAAAGAGTAATTCCGCACAATGTTTTAAAACAGTCTTATTATGATAGCTGCAAGTCAGGCTGACGACGTCAGGACACTTAGTCGATCATTATTTCAGATGAATAAAGTACAAATCAATTTTAAAAAATGCCTGAAGCGTTAAATGCTTTATTGTCAAAAACTAGTGAAAACTATTAAATGTTAAAATGCCAATCGTCAAATTTTTATTATGATACACTTTTCTGACACATTAACACAGATAATCGATAGAGATATATAGATTGTTTTCACTGTCACGCAACAACAAAAAATAAATTGTTGGAAACCGTCCAGTGGAAGAAGCCTAGAAATGTTTTAAAAGACTAATATATAAACAGTTTGTCCAAGTCTCAGGTCTTTGTGGACCACAGTTTCTGAGTTACTTGCCGAAACGTTTCACGCACCTTTGTACAGCTTTGTATGGAGACGCCATATTGGTGTCCCGTTTTGATGCACCAATGATGGCCGCCGGAAATCATCAAAAACATCTGGAGTTCACTTTTTCTATAAAAGCTCTTTCTTTTAACCCGAACACTAGCATACGTGTACATAAACATATCTTCTAATACTTGAAATGGTTATGCTGCTGAAAATCAAGAGGAGAGACTTTTTTTCGACAAGACAGCATTCCTATTTTGGTGTCACGCACCGTGAAAACTCGGAAGTTCAAATTGCTTTATTTTCGAAACGAAACATGCTACGGGACTGGAAACTTGTAATAAAAATGTATTTATTGTTTATCCTCAACTTTGTGTGAATAAGAATTTATAAAACCTCGCTATTTCGACTTTACAACCTGATGACGTCACTGTGAAAACCATCTATATTATTCAAAATTCACACCTTGGCTCGAAATTAACTCGGCGTCAGTAAACTAAACTGAAAGATTTGCCAGCCTTTTTTTGCAAACATTGGCGAGTTAAGGATCTCCCCAGTAGTAGAAATTTGAAGAAAAGGTAAATGTTGTGGAACAATTAATGGCAAATAAGCTATACATCAGGCTAGGGGCACCCAACGTAAATTTTCGGAAAATATTCCGTTCGGAAGACGATTCGAAATCTAGAATTTTCGGAACATTTGTTGTAAAATTTCTTGCTTGCCTGCCTCTCCCAGGGTTTTCGAACATCTAAAACATGGTATGATTGCCCATTTTTAACGGATTTTTACCCTAAAAATGTCACCTCGAATTTTCGGGAGCCTTTTTTCTGGCTGAGATAAGTTTCGAAAAGGCAAGTTTTGATCCCTATTATTTCGGATCACTAGACTTTCATCTGGGAAATCCGAACAGATACTCAGAAAAGTTTTTAGGGGAAAAAATATGCCTATATCTACCGTTTAACTACTAAAATACGTTTAACAATGCTATGGTTAAGTGGTTTTGAACTATATTCTCGTTGGGTGCCCCTGTATACAAATTGAATAGAACATAAAAGTGATCATACTGAGGATTTTATGTCATCTCGGACTATCGCTAATTTTCGAGTGGCCCTCGGCCTTGAAGAACGAAAGATAGCAACAAAGCTTTAGTTCATGGTTTAAATTCGAGCTCAAAATTACCTTGCCGATTTGCAAAGCCGTAAACAAGAAAAATAGTGACCAGGATTCTCTGCAAATAAGACTTATCCCAAAGGCTTATTTTATTATGGAAAATTAATGATTGTACTCTTGACTATATTCTGGCACGATGGTCCATGGGACCAACAAAATGATACAAAGCATAGTCTTAATTTGTTTAGCTTATGAAACGGCTTTTGACAATAACTAAGTGGATGGTTAGCTTCTCGGAAGTATTATAAAGTTTTCGTACGGAATGACTCAACACCGTGCGCGAGAAGTTCACGAAAGACTGTTCGAGTGAAACAGGCAATAATGTTGACCTTGTTTGACAAAGCTTGAAAGAAAGAAAAGTTCCTCAGGACAAAAAAATTCCCTGGTTATGCCATGGCTTTATTTGACAGTCTTCCTAGAAATAAGGTTTATTTTTTTGTTTTTGCTGTTTTGGTTATCTGTGAATAAAAAAGTAATAATAACTGGTATGATCTTGTAAATAGAGAATTATAGCAAAAAAAAGCGAACGAATAATTAAAAGAAAACCTAAAGAAAAAAGAACATCGTCCTTATGGTGCTTAGTCCCTGCAAAGCCATTCTTCTTTCCCCAAGTAAACATGCAGGGAATCACTAAATTAGGCTCCACATTTTTAGGGTTTCGTCGCCTGTTGTCCCTCTTTTCAATGAAGTCAGGTTCGGCCCAACTAGAAAGATCTAATACGTCTAAAACTCGGTCTGACCCGGTTTGAAGGGATCATCTGTCCTATCCAGTTCGATTGCAATTACCATTTAGTAGAAAGATGAGCAAGGGTGTATATTCGGTATTATTTATAATTAGGATAATTGAATAATTGTTAGTCAACGGGAAATTCTATATTATTTTCTTTTCATTTACACTTTAATATGAATACATCATGACAAAGCACACGGGCTGACTCCGAGAGTGATCTGACTGATTGTGTTAACAAGCGTTCGGCAAAGCCAGCACTAAATCAGTAATTTCAACCAGAAGAGCTTCGGTGCTGAAGGCCCGATCGCCACAATTCCTTGATAGAAGGAAATACTTCAGTTTGGAATATTTCGACCAGAGGCTACCAGTTCAAGATGAAATTCTTGACACTTTCCGTCGCAGCTTTTATCGCTATTCAAGGAGGTAAGCGAATAATTTTTTGGTTCTGAAATAACATTACTTAAATAGAGGACATTACATGGCCATGAGATACGAGATTTCTCGTCTCGGGTTGAAAAAAATATTTCACTACTCGAAGAGGAATTTCGTATCTCCAAGCGACCATAATGTAACGAGCACAAACTTGTAATAGTTTGTATCAGGCCCAATTTCAGCGGTAGCCTTTAGAGAGAATGTATGAGAACCGCTCAAATTGGGCCTGATCTCAGGTTAGGGCAACAAATACCAATGAAATGCCAAACCATTTTAGGGCCTGTTTACATGGAGGTGGGGGGACCCCAGATAGGTGAGGTAACATGCGGCGGGCCACCCACCAAAGCGGGTTATCTCACCTACCTGGGGTCCCCCACCTCCATGTAAACAGGTCTTTGCTTAAATAATTTTTTTGGTCTGAAAGGTGCGATTTATTAAGAAGCCATAGCAATGGTGATATTTTCATATGTGAAGATAACATGTTATTTTCACATGTGAAGATATCAAGTTTTCGCGCGACAGCTCACTTGGTCACTTGGTATTTCATTGGTGTTTATATAATGAATTTAATTATATGCATGCTATGGATTACGTTCTAGAAAAGTAATTGAAAAAAACAAAGATATTTTCGGAGCTGCAGTTTCATTCATTGCGTTTTTCGTAAGGTAGCTTTGGCCCCCGCTAACTTGGGTTGTTTGTTTACACGTTTCAGACCATATGAACTAGCTAGCCTCCTCTCGATCACTCATTGCCAAGGTTTAATTCGTTTTACTGTACTGTCACTTACTGTAAACAAAGTTCTCTGAAAAAAACCGTATTTAGTAGTCAACTGCAGATTGCACACACTCAAGGTTCGGCGTACATGATATAGTGTGACCTACGGTACATAGGATCTCAATCAATTGTCTCTTGTCTCAATATATCCTTCCCTGGCTTTTCAGAAATATTGTTAATGAAACAAAATGAATTACCGTACCAGTACTACCAATAGTTGCCTTTCTTGTTTTAAAATAAACCTACCTCTCCAAAACCTCTCTCTCCCACAAGCCTCCAGCCCCCAAAATTGGCTGGGACTCAATTTGATAAGCCCCCAAGGTGGGAAGGCTTATTTTTCAAAGATAAATTACTGTGTAACCTGCAAAAACATCCGTTTCTCCTCGCTCTTTGCCGCTGGGGACGATTCGCGAAACGTCCCCAGCGGGGAAGAGCGAGGAGAAACGGATGTTTTCGCAGGCTAATTACTTTGCTACGGTGGCCCAAAAGTGTCACCGCAATTTCGGTCTTACTCACGGCAATTTCAATTTGCTAAAGGCAATTTCAATTTGCTCACAGCAATTTCAATTTACCCACGGCAATTTCAATTTTACTTACCCCGATTTCAATTTACTCACGGCAATTTCGCAATTTTACTCAAGGCAATTTCAATTTTTTTTTTTAACGGCAACGCTCACGGCATTTTTCGCTTCTCTCACCGTCTGTCAGCTACGGCGGCCGACAGTGGCCATGCACCAAAAGTCAAAACGTTAAATCAAAAGTCGATATACGAACTACCAGAACTAGGGTAGTTTCGAAAACGAAGACCGATGCACGAAGCACCCAGATCTCGAAAACGAAGCACCCAAAACTCGAAAACGAAGCACTCAAAACTCGAAAACGAAGCACCCAAAACTCGAAAACGAAGACCCTTAGATCGAAAACGAAGCACCCTAGATCGAAAACGAAGACCCCAAAATCTCGAAAACGAACCACCCAAAACTCGAAAACGAAGCACTCAAAACTCGAAAACGAAGACCCCTAAATCTCGAAAACGAAGCACCCAAAACTCGAAACCACTGTAGGTTTAATAAGTGCAACTTAAATTTTATTATAAGTCTCGCTATACTTGATACATCTTACCTAAATATGCATTTTTTTCGGTATACATACATGTTTATGTAGACTTCAAAACTGTCCGTCAGCAGATTTTGGCGTATTCAAGTACGCGTGATCGTGAGCAGTAACACAAAAGGTCTGAAACGAGGCTGAAAACGGAGTGTGCCGGCTCGCGCGTATTACTCTTACGCCACGCTTTACCGACTTCTTTACTGATTTTGAGAAAAAAACCGATTGTTTTGCAGTCTAACATATTGGATATCTATGACACTGCGTGATCAGATCAGATCAGATCCAGGCGGAATTTGTTCTAGGATAACAGCCCGGGACCAGGCTCTATGGTGGGGAACAGGAGAATTCGTTATTGTGGTTGATTCCTGCTGTATTAGCATTGGTCTTGTGTTTATAAAGGACAGACCGGTTTCGAGGTTTTGGGTGCTTCGTTTTCGATCTAGGGTGCTTCGTTTTCGAGATTTAGGGGTCTTCGTTTTCGAGTTTTGGGTGCTTCGTTTTCGAGTTTTGGGTGCTTCGTTTTCGAGATTTAGGGGTCTTCGTTTTCGAGTTTTGGGTGCTTCGTTTTCGAGATAGGGTGCTTCGTTTTCGAGATAGGCTGCTTCGTTTTTTGAGATTTGGGTGCTTCGTGCTTCGGTCTTCGTTTTCGAGTGCTTCGTTTTCGAAACTACCCAGAACTAGGGGGTACTTACATGAGACTGCGACGAACTCAGACTAGTATGAGTTCGTATCGGTCTCCATACATTTCTTTTCATGCGTTTACCGACCTAAAAATGAACTCAGACCGGTCTGACTTCATCTCGGTTACTGACCCGACACAAGTTACTTTCGTGCCGGTCTGAGACCGTACTGTTCTCATAAAAAACAAAAAACGAATCTCCGACCGAGTCCATAAATAGCATGTTCCTTCGTATAGCTCCACAATTTTTGCTTTTTCTTAGCAAAAATAGGAACACTGCTACCAATAACATCAGTAAACAAGACTTAGAAGTAGCTTCAATGCTTGGATTAATGTGAGGGATTGAAATTGAAGCATTTTGAGATGCTGTGCAGTAAGGCACAGGCACAGGCACAGTAAGGCAGTAATTGAAATTGCCGTGAGTAAATTGAAATTGCCGTGAGTGAACAGAAATTGCCGTGAACAAATTGAAATTGCCGTGAGCAAATTGAAATTGCGGTGAGTGAACAGAAATTGCCGTGAACAAATTGAAATTGCCGTGAGTAAATTGAAATTGCCGTGAACAAATTGAAATTGCCGTCAGTAAAATTGAAATAGACTGCCGTGAACACTTTTGGACCACCGTACTGTGCAGATTCATATACACGAGGCTTTTATTTTCTCTTGACGAGCTTTTCCCCTTGACACGAGCTACAATGAATAAGTAAAGGTAAGGTAAAATAAAGGCGCACACCGAAGGCCCACACGGCCAGAGCTTATTTCCGGTTTCCGTAGCATCACAGCAAGCCTAGGAGTATTGCTTCTCCCCCCTGGGCAGGATGCTAGTCCATCGCAGGGTTACCCCCCAGCAGTATATCGCCTGTACTCGTTTATACACCTGGGTCAAGAGAGACAAAGTGGAGTAAATTAAATTTCCTTATCTAAAGAAACAACGCGACGGGCGGGGCTTGAACCCAGGCCTTCAGATCCAGATTTCGAGGTGTTCCCCCGAACCGCTCGGCCACAAATTAAACGCCTTCAATGTATAAGTAAAACCAAGAGAAAATAAAACTGATTTTAAGGCCGATAGGGACCCATAGTTATTCGGGGAAGCTAGCTGTTCTTTTCAGTTGTCCTGAAAAATTAAAAATATTGTTTTCCTTATTTTCATTTCAGCTGTGGCCATAACATGCTATAAGTGCCCGCTTTTGGACGCAAACACTACATATATGAGCTTGTTTCAACAAGGACAAGTTGAGGGAGTCTGCAGTAGCCCTACATATTCCGTCAACTGCAAAGATTCAGTTTTCCGGGACCTCTCTGACGCCTGCCATACAGCTACTATCCGACTGAACGTATCATACAAGCATATTGGCCTGGTCAAGTTTAACAAATTGAGCTGCGGAGTGAAATTATTTTGCGACACGCAAACAAAAGAGTTGTGTAATACTTTCAAAGGAAACCCTGATTGGACCGTCTTAGAATGTGTTGGCAGTTGTTGTGAAGATGATTTCTGTAACCAACCTATGAATCCTTCATCAACCTACGTCCCACCAAATACCGCCATGTTAGGTATCTTAGGCATAACTGCAGTTGTTTTAACCAACTTGAACGTAGACTAAAGATCCAAAAGATTTAGCTGAAGATTCAGTATAGCCTGCGTAGCTAGCGGGATTGTTGTGCGTAGAGTTACGTACTCTCTTGGCGGGAGCGGCGAAACCGCGAGAGATTTTCGCGAGCGGCTCCTACAGCACTCACCCGCTAATCCTGCCAGTTACGCGGGC
This sequence comes from Porites evermanni, assembly GCA_942486025.1. Classification (NCBI taxonomy): domain Eukaryota; kingdom Metazoa; phylum Cnidaria; class Anthozoa; order Scleractinia; family Poritidae; genus Porites; species Porites evermanni. The sequence goes on from CALNXI010000774.1 coordinate 103,469, forward strand.
TAGATTTAGTGAGATTAGCTTTTGCCTTTTTTAACACTTATGCTTATAGCTAAGAGGTGTAAGAGTTGACGACTAAAGAACTGTCTGTTGTTTTTTGCCTTTTTAACTGGAAACGACCACTTTGGCTCACCACACGAAATAGCACATGTGGTCACAGGGTAAAGTCCTAGTTTTTATGAAACGACTCCAATTTTTTTGTTCAATTATATGTAATGCGTTTTACTGACAAAAGGCTTACGTCAGTATGTCAGTGGCACAAAAGTTCAGTCGTCCTAAGCTTTTGAATGTTTCTTGTACTTTTCTTTCGAAAATAGAGCATTTATTTTTGAATCTAGATCTATCTGTTCAACTAATGATTCAACTGAATGCCAGCAATTGTGCTCAGTGCTAAGTGTCCCACGCGCATTTTTAAATGTGATAAAGGCAGATCGAGAGATTTTGTAAAAGAGATCTCGTGTGAAGTTTGACCGGTCTGAATCAACACCGGTCCACAGCCGTTATTCCTGGCTGACTCCAGGTCTAAAGAACGGCTAAGTCGATCCAAATTCAATGTTTCGAATTGATTCAGACACCGTGCTTCACACGAAGTTAATTCTGTCATTGAATTCAATTCGACTTATGTGAAGTATGGCGTCTATATATGTACATGTTTATATACCTTGTTCCCAAGTGTAAACCTAACACCATTTTGTGACGTTACTCAAGCACTAGTGCTCCGGCATCTCTTTTGAACATAGCCAACAAAGATGACTTTTCCCCAAGGAGAGATTGCGACCTAAATCCTCAATAGCCCTATGTAAAGCCACTCAGTATTCTGAATGCTCCAGTCAGGAACCGACTGGTCCTGTCCTTCTGACTAGTTACCCCAAGCTCTCTGAGAATGAGTTGAACAGGGAGGGGCATGAGGGCATATGGGATGCTCCTCAGAAAATGGGGTTTAAATTGCCCAATGATAAGTCATTAAAGGATAAGTATCGACCGATATCAATCTTACCAACTATAAGCAAGATCATAGAGAGATCAGCTTGTATTCAGTTAAGTTCCTTTAATTTGTGGAAGAACTGACAGATTATTATCACAATCACAGTTTGGCTTCCGACTAAAGCGTTCAACTTCGACTGCCTTAATCGTCTTTACAGATCAAGACCTAGAAAGTATGGACGAAGGATGCATGACGGGAACAGTATTCCTTGATCTTCGCAAGGCGTTTGACACTGTTGATCATCTGCTCCTCATCAACAAACTCAAGTCACCAGGAGTAGCAGGGAAAAGCTTGGAATGGTTCCGCTCATACCTCTCTGGTCGAGTTCAACAAACAATGTGTGTTAATGCATTGTCTCCCCCAGCAAAAATCACCGTGGGAGTACCACAGGGCAGCATTTTGGGGCCATTGTTATTCTTGGTGTATATTAATGGCATTCAATCTGAACTGCAGCACTCAAAGATGACGATGTTTGCTGATGACATGACATTTTATTGTCATGAGAACTCGCCAACCAATTTGCAATCAAAGCTCAATGCAGACTTGGCAGCTATTACATCTTGGTTACATGACAATAAACTGACACTAAACGTTACTAAATCGAAGTTCATTGGAGGACGTAACAAACTAAGTCAATTTAATGACATAGCTCTTGTAGCCAACAATGATCAATTGAAGAACGTTACCAGATTCAAGCATCTTGGAGTGATCATAAACCGGCATTTTACTTGGCATGACCACGAAGTAAAATAGCAAAGAGACTAGGTGTTAAAACGAATCAAGCATCTTCTCCCAGTTTATGCAAGGAGGATCTGTGTCAACAATGGTCATTCCTGTTCTTGAATATGCAAGTATCGTATGGGGTGACAAAAAAAACAAAGTTTTAATGGATTCTATCCAAGTTCTTCAGAATAAAGCAGCCAAGCTAGTTCTGGATCGAGCGACGCATTCTTCTTCAACTCAAGCACTTCTAGATCTGAACTGGATGAATCTATCAACCAGGAGATTAATGCAACGGTGTCTCTTTATGCATAATTTTATTAATGACAGTGAAAGAAACAGTACGATTACTCGAGGCTCAGACTATCATAGCCATAACACCCGCCCCAAGGAAACTATTAGATCTATTAGATCAAACACGAACTGGGGTCTACTCAGATCCTTACACATAGTGCATTGACAGACTGGAATTCCCTTCCAGAATTCATGAGATGTCTACCTTATAATGCTTTTAAAATTTCATTGCTTAAACATTTTAAATCTTAATGTTCGCCTAATGAGACATTTTTTAGTGCATCTATTTTAATATTTTGTTATTTAAGAACCGTAGTTTTTCAGTTTTTATGGAGTGTCATCTATGCAAGTGTTTTTTCTTTTTTTCTTTTCTTTTTTTCCTATTTGTAAACATACTTTACTTTTTTCATAATAATTAATTGATTAGTTAAATTAATGCATGAGGGCCCCACTGAAAACCGCCTTGGCGAGTTGGGCTCCCTCTATAAATATTATTATTATTATTATTATTATTATTATTAATTTTATTATTATCATTATTATTATTATTATTATTATTATTATTATTATTATTATTATTATTAATGCAAGGGAATCGGGATTCCCGAATCCGGGAAATTTTTACTACTGGAATCCGGGTACCCAGAATCCAAAACTGTCTTGGATTCCCTTACATGGGGCCATTCATGAGCCCCTTGAGATTGGGATTATCTGTCAATGTCAAAAAGACAGCTGCAAGACAGGTTTATTAGGACAAGGATACCATAGCTTACTATCATGAAAAGTGCAGAAATATGATAAGTGATAATCATCGTACATGTACAGTTTTGCAAGTATTTTATACCTTAACTTTTCCGTAAGAAGATCGAAAACCAATCTGAGCGTGCCTCAAACTTCAGAGATATACCACAGTGACTCTAAACAGGAAAGCCGAAGAAGAGCCACAATTCCTCTCTTTCGATGCAGACGAATACATCTTAAGTGCTTTACGTTTTCTGTTCTTCTTCTCATGCTTTTTTATCCCTTAAAGGGTCTGTAAAGCGATACCTATAGGCTCCATATATTCACGAATGATCCGTATTAAACACCCTAAGTTATACACAAATCTTCAGTTTATACCCCTAAACAAGACTATTAACACTGGATAAGCTTCCCGGCTCCTTATCTATGGGAATCTATATGAAAAATATCTTTGCGTGAATACTAGCCTAGCTGTATGAGATCCTTTCTTGCGTTCGTGACCGGCTGACAATAATTCAATGCTAATCCCCCCCCCCCACCCCCCCCCCCTTAATTTTACTCCTCTTCCATGCATTCGCACGCCTTTCAACATTTTTTAAAGGCTGCAGTTTGGTGGCCGAAAGCTTATGCTTTTAAAAAACGTTTTTAGCCAGAAACAGTTTCAGTGTGTATTTGTTTTTTGTTCGATGTTGTCTTCGTTTGATTATTTGTTTAATTGTTTGTTCATGATGTAGAATCCTGGCTACTCTTTCAGCTTCTTCCATTTTCACTGAGATCCTTTTAATCACTTTATCGGGTCAAGTAAGTAGCCAGAGAGCTAAGTGAAGACCTTATTTTAAACGTTACATATCAGTGTGAAGTAGCTTTAATTCATACAGCTTCAATCAATCAATAAACTAAACTTTATTTTATGAGGGTAACACGTACATATCAGTTATGATCCGAAAACACTTCTAGCAAAAGTAAATGATTTAACATTACATTCTTTGAAATTAAACGTAGCACTTTTTCGGGGGTGACAATTCGGGAGACAGTTGTCACATGTTTAATCCTGGAAACTTCAAAAGTTGAAGAAGCAAACAAATAGGGCCGTACCGAAAAGGACCAAGGCTACCTTGTTTGTGTAAGCTTGTCCAGTTGGAGCTCCCTTCGATGTGCGCCCGAGTTTTTTTCTCAGGCGGGGGATGTCGTCGGTAACCAATGCCGATGCACTGTTTTGAATCAGCATATCGAGAATTTTGTCGTCCTTAGTCCTCTGTTCGTCTGTTAGCGCCAAGTTGTCAATTATAAAAGCGCCAAAACTGAGCGAAGGACTGTAGTTTTCTTTAAACGTCTGGAAGGTGTTGTTCGAATATTTCGGGTTGTTGTAAATGTTATAATCCATAACAACAAAACTGGAGTTGGTGGACCTTAGCAAATCGCCAGTTTCAAAGAGAAATTCCATGAACTCTGTACCGTTGGGTGCACTTTCCAAGCACTGTCGCATTCCAGGCAAATCTCCATACTCGCTCTTCATATCATGAGCATCTCTTTGGTCCCACATTCCTTTCTTGTAAAATATCCCCACAGTAAGGGATGGATTCTCTTTCTTGGCAGCTAGAATCTTAAATGGGTCAAAAGATGCGAGGAGAACCTTGTCCAATAAACCTTTTTCAGCAATGAGTTTCGCCACAGTCTGACCAATCTTTTCACTCTCTGTGCGATCTCGCAAATATCCTGGCTTCAGCTGTGAACGAAAATAAACTCAAATTGAAAAAGTTCAGGAGTTGCGTCTCTTCTTACAAAGATGACGAATTTCACGACGTACAGCGTATGGGCGTAAATATTGACTTCAAAAGGGATGAGACGAAAACTAGATACGATTTTCTAGGACTGTTAGGTCCTATAATAATAACGGCCGGATCTGCTTTAGCCCTAAGATCGGGTCGTTTCGGTGCATGAGTAAATACAGTCCAATAATTCGGGTCTAATTGGGCTCCCTAACTGTCCCTTAATCACGGCCAATACAGTTCAATGACCTAAGGTTGAAATGAGTCTTAGCGTGAGCTAGAATATGCTTTTGATGGGGGTTGTTTTGGCTTAACTTGTTGTGTTCAGACATGTTAAATGGCTTCAGGAGAGTAAATTGGCACTTTGGGGCTGAAATTTATAGTGTAGGAAAATCATAGTGTTAACAGGCTCGTTATACATGACCCGGCTCTGATGGAACTGGAATGTATAAGATCTATTGCAGTTGATTGCAAAATGGAATTAATAATCCCTTTGCTACCTCTCGTTTCCTGAAATATTTAGTAATCGGTATGCATTTTCAAGCAAGAAATCATGCACTGATGAGTAAAAGAAAGCTAACTTACGTTTAAATACATCACCAGTTCTTCGTCTTTCACCGCATCAAATACCTCAGACAGCAGTGGTATTTTTCTTGTTTCATCAAAGTCGTAATCCTTATTTCCTGTAATAAAATTCAAGTTTCTCTATCAGTATTCGTCCTTCTGTGATGATATCAGGAAGTCTAATGCATGCTTGTAAAGCCACACCTATTATGAACCACACGTTCACCCCGAGGGAGTTATTCCCTATAATTGCCTATACGGGGGAGGCTTCAGCCGAAACTGGAGTCCTTTTTTCAGTCTTCGGGTGTAAATAAAGGGCGGAGATTTCCCTTGTTGAGGTGTATGAAAGGGCGGGTAAATCTGTGGCATGTAATGGCTGCATCATCTTAAATAATTCATAGTACATGCTACATGAAAATACCTGGAAGAGTTCCTATTTTAGTGATTATTTATAACATGGGCCATTTAAAGTTGAAATTCAACACATCGGGTACCACTTTGTTCAATAGATGGTTTTCACAGTGACGTCATCAAACTGTTAAGTCAAAATAGCGAGGTTTTAGACTAGGTTGAAGATAAACAAAAAATAAATCTTTGTTCAAGTTTCCATTCCCGTAGCATGTTTCATTTCGAAAATACAGCAATACCAACTTCCGAGTTTTCACAGTGCGTGACACCAAAACAGGAATGCTGTCTCGTTGAAAAAAGTCTCTCCTCTTGATTTTCAGCAGTATAACCATTTCAAGTATTACAAGATATGTTTATGCGCACGTAGGCTGGTTCTCGAGTGAAAAGAAAGAGCTTTTATAGAAAAAGTGAACTCCAGATGTTTTGTTGATTTCCGGCGGCCATATTGGTGGACCAAAACGGTACACCAATATGGCGTCTCCATACAAAGCTCT
>CALNXI010000774.1:109543-125054 GCA_942486025.1 Porites evermanni
TTGTATGGAGACGCCATATTGGTGTACCGTTTTGGTGCACCAATTTGGCCGCCGGAAATCAACAAAAACATCTGGAGTTCACTTTTTCTATAAACGTTCTTTCTTTTCACTCGAGAACTAGCATACGTGCGCATAAACATATCTTCTAATACTTGAAACGGTTATACTGCTGAAAATCAAGAGGAGAGACTTTTCTTCAACGAGACAACATTCCTATTTTGGTGTCACACACTGTGAAAACTCGGAAGTTCAAATTGCTGTATTTTCGAAATGAAACGTGCTACGGGAATGGAAACTTGTTCGAAGATTTATTTTTTGTTTATCTTCAACCCAGTGTAAATAAGAATCCGTAAAACTTCGCTATTTTGACTTTACAATTTGATGACGTCACTGTGAAAACCATCTATAGAGGTTTAACCCCTGGGCGGAGTCTTTCTGTATAAAACTTTGCAGCCCGGCGCGCGAAATGAAAAGTGGGGGCGCTTTTTTTGAGCGCATATACCACTATTACTTACCATATCGTAAAGTTGATTTGATGTCAAGTTGCTGGAGGTCATTATAAGTAACGTCCCATATATTGTGATCCTTACCCGTCAGTGTCTGAAAAAAGAGCGGAATAAAAAGTAGACTGAGGTGTTTTTAAATGTCGAAAGAAAAAATTTGTCTTGCCATAACAAAATTGGCTTGATATAAATCAGGGAATGCCGCGGAAATTACTACAGACCCCGCTATACTCTAATAACCTGGTAATGATAGAAGTACAACAAGCGTTCTAAATTAGGCTCGTCTGATTCTCTTTTGCTTGTATGTTTTTTATAGGTATTCCTCTCCAGTAATATATAAGGCCGCGCCCCTATCCACGACAGATTAGGCGACCATGCAGTAATCTGTGTGTAGTTACCAAGTAAAACACAATCCTGTCTCTGTACAATTACGCCTGGAGGAGAGGAGATACACACCAAGGCCAAGTAGCTTAGGTCTACAAGGCGAGCGCTTATCTCAGATTAAGTGGCACAAAATATCTACTTTAAGGTTTGTCAATCAGAGTTCTTTTAAAGCAAAATAGGGGCGACATGCATTAAATCCGTGATTGAGAGTATGCGAGGGATGCAGGATGCCAAAAATAACTATCGGGGCTACGAAATTTGGGGAAACTTTGGATCGGGGTGTCGGAAGGCCGATTGAAGAACCCTATTGGGTACCCTCTACGTTCGCTAGACAGGAGGTTATCAATCCCGTCACCAACGACGCAGCAACTGTATGCATCGCCGTCGCGGTTACCGGAGTGAAGTTAATTTGAATTAAGTAAAAAAATGAGGATGAAGAGAGAAAATGTGATGAGCAAATGTCTTGACTACGAAATCAAGGCTATAAAACGGCAAACGTCACACTCAGGACTTGGCCATGATGAGCTACTTGTATTTTCAAGTAACCGAAAACAGTTTTAACTAATCCAGATCATCTATAAATCTGAACTGACCGGGAATGCCCATCTCTTGTCCCAGGTCTTTAAGACCGTCTTTGCCCGGTACTAACCTTTGTGTTGTCATAGTGGATAACAACCAATTTCTCATCCTTTGTAAGAAAAGTATCAAACTCCATTCCGTCAGCCTTCAATTCCTTCAAGCTCTTGAAACCATCGATTGTGTTTTCTTGATATTTAGACGGATTGCCATGATGTCCGATCACCAAGGGTTTCTCTTTCTTCTTGTTGTAGAGGTGCGTGCTTGGGATAGGTCTCACGTTCGTGGATTTGTTAAAGCAAGATGCATGTGAATCGATCGCGAAGCATGGCGATACTGAGAGATACAATCCCAAAAGGAGGAAAAACGTGGCTGCCATGATTTTCCGATAGCGTGGAACGATTCGAACTACAATTCAAGGCACTGCAGCCTGTTTTTATATTATTTGCTGACTATTGGTTGCGTGAGTGTCAAGAGATCGCTTTCGAACTTTCGTATTTCCCTAATAAGCTTCCTAAATATTGTTTTTACAAGTTCAGACGTCAATCAACCATAAAAGACAGGCTGAAAAGATTTCAGCTTCAAAACGTGGGTGGCAAGATACACAGTTTCACAGTCTTTAATTGCTTATGCGTAAATCATTCACCTTCCTTTGAAATTCGCTTTTCAATCTGAAGACCCCGTTTACCCGTTCACTGGATTAAACTGAGAGTCATGCCTAGAGCCCACACCTTCAATGAGCGCCTTAACTAATGGTTGCGAAACAGTATTGATTGGGCGGGGTCGGTTGAGGTTACAAAACCACGCTTCCGACGCGAGGAAAAACACACGCACATAACGGCAGAGCAAGTAGCAGGGCCATTTATAGGAGAAAAAACATTTGGCACTCGAATGATTGTCATAAATTGATTTCTATGCAACTGAGAAGCATGACAGGGTGTTCAATACAGATTGGTGCAACTGCGCATGCGTGCAGATGCAGGCAGAGGTTCACAAAACAACTTATAAGACCTTATAAGTCTTTGTTCTTGTCAGCGAAATGCATCCTGTAAGATGAAACACTAATGAACAAAGTTTCGAAACAAATTTTAATCAGGCGCAAAATAATAATAATAATAATAATAATAATAATAATAATAAAATGGGCCAGTTTTTAATTGTTGTAAAGTGGAATGCCGATTTGTCGCACCACTAGCGGAAAAGCAAATTGGTGTAAAGTATTTGGAGGTTTGAAAATCGGGGGAAATTTGACTAGTGAAGGCAGGTCACGTTTGAATTATGTTGAATTTCGAATTCAACTCATTTCCCTCTTGACCTATCCTATGCTGAAAATTGACGAGTAGGCTGATAGTGGTCGAATGGGTAACCATTCTGCGCAACGTAATGATTGTTTCAAGAAACTTCACTGATTTGAGTGAAACAGTCAGTACGTCCTTCTTACTATTTTTAATTCATTATAGTTTCGGCAGAAAGAGACAAAACTACACACCATTTCACACACCTGTAGAGAGCTTCCAAATACCTCTAACGTACACCCTCTTTAGCTTAAGAGCACTATATTTTCGAACGCCGACTCAGGTATCAGATCAGGTGTGAGTGCGGCATCAGGAGATAATCTGAGATTTCCTTCTACTTCGGTGGAGTTTGAAATCAAAAACGCCTGAAGACGGGTCTAGCGATGATAGTAGCTACAACGAACCCCTGTGTACAGAGAAGGCATGTCACCTTAAACGAGAAGTCCAAAGACTACTGCAAAGCTGATTCATAACAACGTGTATTGTTGTATTTGGCAATATTTCGGTTGGCTAAAATACCAGCCTTCTTCAGGTTTACAGATCGATGTTACTGAACTTATGTAGCAATCACAATATTATATAGATGGAGAATGTCGCAATAAAAACTGTTTAAAAGGGAGAGGCAGAAATGACGAAAAATGGAAAGGAAAAATACTAAGGATATGGATTACAATAATTAGTCACGGTGGTTTAGGCCATGAGGTTCAAGAGTCATGGCCATGACTCCTGAACCTCATGGCCATGACTCTTGAACCTCATGGCCTAAACCGCCGTGACGAATTATTGTAATCCGCCTCTCCCTTTTAAACAATTTTTATTGCGACGTTCTCCATCTATATAATATTGCGATTGCTACATAAGTTAAGTATCATCTGTAAACCTGAAGAAGGCTGGTATGGCCAGCCGAAATATTGTTGTAAGAAAACAATACACGTTATTATGAATCAGCTTTACAGCAGTCTTTGGACTTCTCGTTTTTGGTTCTTTATATTTTGGCTCATTAGATCTCTTTTTTAGAGATCCAACGTTTACAACTACCAGGATCTTCGTCCACGGTTTTTGCAGTTAATTTAATCCTTTATTATGTCCCCTTAAGCATTCACGGCTTCCTGATCGAGACTTCGATCTCCAACTTTTATTCTTTTTTTTTTTCAAATCTTGCATCTATAAGAATTAATTTTTTTCACAGATAATAAAAAAAAATAAAAATAATAATAATAATAATAATAAACCTATCAAGAGCTATCAATAATAAGAAACCTACCAAGAGCCTGGACCAACATAACACCTATAAGTTCTCAGGCGTCTTCGAAAACACCAAGCAAGAGGATAAGCAAGTACTGGAAGCCGCAGCAAAGACATACTTGCAGAGGCTATCAATCATCTGGTCTAGCCCATTGTCAGATCATGCAAAGGTAATGGCGTCCAATCAGTACGCTTTACCAGTACTTACATACTTGATGTGGACACAAACTTGGCCGATAGCAAACATCCAACAGCTTTAGGGGCGGATCCAGGATTTTTTTTAGGAGGGGGTGCACTCGCCTCTTGCTCTACTTCAACACCAATAAACCACATAGTTTTTTTTTGGCAGAACACCAGTTGTATTAGTAAACCGCAGGTCATCTCGGGGGGGGGGGGGGCACCCCCTCCACCCTCCCTCTAAATCCGCCCCGAGCTTGACCGAGAGGGAAGAAAAATCATCGTGGAGATTGGAGGAAATCACTCCAAGGGATCGAAAGCGATACTCAGCTACATGTCTAGGAAGCTCGGTGGAAGAGGTCTCGAGTCCTTGGAGAATGAACACAAGAACACTAAGATCAAAGTAGCAGTAAAGCATTATTGCAACGCTGACCCTACGATGGTAGCAGTAAGATCGTACAGAATGGACGTCACTCCATCATCAAAGATGCCAAGAATTACGCAGAGGAGCTGGATCTACAGTTGTGGTTAAACTTCCCTAACCCAACTGCTATCACCGATGGTAAAAAAGTCGACGCTAAGCTTAAGAAGGCAAAGCAGGCAATCTACAAACCCCGCCAGCACGAGATACAATCAACGGTATCTGAGGAGAGATGGCAAGGAAAGCTTATCAACAACAGATGGGACGACGAGAAAGTTAAACTAGAGGAGTACTTTGCGTGGCTTTTTTCATGGAAGAATGCCCCAAACCATCGCTGGAGTACAAGAGCTTTTACCAACAGCTATTACCTACCAAGGTTTACTACAACAGAAAAACAAAATCACAAGCAACTGATGAAAAATGCCGCCTATGCGGGGATTCCGTGGAGAATGTCCACTTCACCATGACATTTTCTAACTGTTTGCAATCAGTACGAATCATTCCGGCGTCCATTCAAGGATTGCGCGAAAGATCATAAAATTTACGTTGCCAAAACATGTTTTTTCGCTATATGAGTTTCGTATTAAGTCTGGTTATGCGCCAAAGAACATTGGTCACGAACCCGGCAATACAATTCATCCGGCCTGATACTGACTGATCACTTCAATAAAGATGTGAACTAGACTGAAGTTATGGAATTCCACATCTACATCTACTTTATTGAAGGATAAAGCAGATTATTACTGTATCACATACATCAGTTTAACAAAAATAATAACATTCTGATAAAAATTCCATAAATAACGTTATTATAAAGTAAAAAAATTAAAATGTCCATCCAATATTAATGAAATAAGCACTTGAGTAGAATAACAGTTAAAACCACTCTCCTTTCTTAATACTGAGACGGTCACAAGCGGCAGACTTAAACATGTCATTATCCTTAATTAAAAGGTTGTGGTCACGTACTGGAAAATAATTAAATGAAAAACTCTAGGGTCGGATCTAAGAAGCAGAAAACTCATTTAAAAAGTTCGAGTGCTGCCTTGGGCGCTGGACGTGACGTCCTCTTTGCAATTTCCCGCCGTTTGTGAAGTAATCCGTGATCGAGCGATGCGCAGCTGGCAAGAAAACGTGTCCATGTCCAAAGGTATATTAAAAGGTCCAGCTTTATTGATCACCACTAATCACAAAGAGAAACCTTCCACAAACGAGGGGAAGGGCGCTAGGGCTTCCCTCAAGACGCCTGCGTTCGATGGACGCAAGACCTCGTTCATTTATGCCAACTCTCCTGGCTCCGGTTGTTCAAACGTTGGTTAGCGCTATCAACCGGATAAAACACTATCCAGTGGATGGCGTAATTGATTTCCATAATACTTATCCGCTGGATAGTGATTTATCCGGTGGGTAGCGCTATCCAACGTTTGAACAACCGGAGCCTGGATTATCTGGGAAACTTCCGGATGGGGCACTGATCTCCTGCTCTCCCGTACGGGTTACCAAATCTCCCGGATAAAATGGACTTTTGAGTATTTCTGTTCTTTAGTTTAAAATTTAGCCCATTTTCCCCTCAAAATTCGAATTTTTTTCATTCATTGTACAGTTTCTGGGCCATGTTTGCACGTATTAAGTCACTGACAAAGATTATTTCTTCATTACAATGATGAAAGGGAATTTTGATAGCATACTTCATTTAATGTCGTAGGCCATGACAGCTGGGTCAATTTGTGGGTGGGGGTGGTGGGGTTGTGGGGTTGGTGAGGCTGTTGAGATTCTTTGGGAGGGGGTGTAGTGCAAAATAGAGAGTCTCCAGATTTTCGATCTCTGGAGGTTGGCATCTCTGTAAGGTCTCTCAAAGTACCTTCAAAAACATAAGCAGAAAAACAGTAAACTGATCCTTACGGTATAAAGAAGGCTAAGAAACGCGTAGAGAAAAATAATGGTAAAGTGTACATGTATTTGCCTGATATTTCTTTCAGTTTGCAAAACAAACTTTTCTCCCATGAAAATAGGCCCTTTATAGCCCCTGTAAAAACGAAGAGTTTTATTTGTCTTTTATTTTCTTCAAGTCTTTGAGCCATAAGGATCAGTGAACTGGCTTTCTAATTGGTTTTCAAGATTGTTTTCTGATCCATGTCTACACAAGATCCGGTTTTCACTGCATGGTTTGTCGCGTGTTACTGTTTTCAATGAAATATAAGCCCCGGGGATTATTTTCGAAAAATTAGGGTTATTTTAATAATTATGAAAAGAACATGTTTATCTAAGGCCTATTTTTTGAAAGAGCAAAATGACTTAATTAGAGAAACTTTTATTTGAAAAAGATATTTATTTTTGGTCTCAAATTACCCTCCCCAGTCCACCATATGACGAAATGGGGCAGAATAGTCCTGAACCCTAGTGTCTCTATATAGAAGTCACAAAACTTCTTTTTGCGGGAAAGTAATATGGCGTCCGGTGATGGAAATATTTCCACGACCACGGCTTCGAGTAAGCTTTCCTTCGAATCGTTCTCTTCTCTTCTCTAATACAACCACTGACACTTCTTTGTCTCTTTAGTTATATCAACGTTTGGGACCAATTCAAGTAATGAAGTCGATAACAGTAGTTTTTACACCGGTCTTGGTCTCGCCATTAGTTCTAGCGTTTTCATCGGAAGTAGTTTTATCATCAAGAAGAAGGGACTGCTCAAGGTTACAAGAAGTTCAGGAACGAGAGCAGGTAAACAAAAAAGTGAACAGCGTGGTTTAGTAGTTTGCGGTGACACAGCGATCGCGGATGCTTTCGTTTTGCTGGATGAAAAACATTAATTTTTAAAAGCTAGAAATATAATGCGACCGTGAGCCAACCTTTGATGAACGCAACGGAAAGTGACTAAGACTTATTTAGATCCCATGTATGATAATTTTCTCCTTATTTTTAGGTCAAGGAGGTTATGCTTATCTGAGAGAATGGCTGTGGTGGTCTGGCATGATAACGAGTAAGTTTTGAGTTTAAATATTCTCGAACAGCTTACTAGTAATTCATCTTTCTGCTGCAGCTGCAACTTCTTCGTCTCTGGAGAAACCGTGTAATCGACTCTCTATCCTCTAAAGTGTGAAGTTGTAGACCTCTATTACTTATGTGTAACAAAATTTTCTCGTCAAGAATTCCTATGTCATTTTCTTTCATAAAACGCGTGGATAAGATTTTAATACGCGTTCACTGTGATATTGAGCATAGGTATTTCCGATTAAAACTTCTGTATTTGCTTCACAAATCGAGTTTATGGAGAAAGTATTCAAGTCGGTGAAAAAAAATTCTTTCAGAGGTGACACAATAACTAGTCAGTGACCGAGTAGTATAAATTCTGGCACATATATACACAAGGACATAAACTATATAAGCAAACATAACAAGTAGTAAATTATCCTACTGGCCAAAGACAAACAGCCATAATCCAAGCGTGACTGAGGAGCAGCGCTGTGAACTCTCCTGGATAATCCGGGAAACTCCAGATTTTGGCCGTATATCCCGGTCTTCAGATTAGAGTACGAAATCTCCCGGATAATCGCCCAAGTTTGCCAATTCCTGTAGACTTGACTTTCCGACCATAAAATTTTAAATATTTTGCATTGTTTGAACCACATATTTATTATTATGGAACGTTTTCTCATAATCTGCGGCATGCCATTGTAATTTAAGCAATTATGTGGCTTTATATATATATGAACTGTTGTATGGGGTATTACGTCGATTAGAGTCCTCAAGTTTTTTCGCACAAATGACATCATGTGCCCTAAGATATGATGTCATCTATCATCCCTTCCCTATCAATTCTCAATATTTGAAGATGTGGGGGATGGACAGCTCTGCTGAGGACTTTAACGTGGGGTTATATATGAAATTAAAGCTTCAACTTTCCTCCCTTCTCCCTCCAGGCGTGCATACCCCAGGCATATTTTGACAACTTTGTCTTCCCAGGAGGGGGAGTGGGGGTGAATTTGATATTAGGGAACTTAAGCAACAATGACAGCAACAAAAACGTCACTTACAACGTGAAGTTGCGCTGCTTCAAACTTTATCATACTTATTCCATCTCTTTCAGTTCGTCAAATGTTGGCAATAGCACTTTGCACCATTGACGTCACAAATTTCGGGTCTCTGCTGTGACTCAGACATTGAACTTGATATCTGTTAAGAGTTTTGTATGGGGAAAGTCATGTTCACCAACAAATTTACATCATCTTTGAAGATTTTTATTGTCAAAAGAAACAAAACCTGGATGTTGTGGTTAATTTTTTATCTCAGGTAATTCTTGTTTTTCTTTTGTTTTGTGGTATGGTAATGTATACTAATGAAGTTGGAACAAAAGAAAAACGAAAATTAACTGAGATAAAAAATTAAGTACTATGCAAAATATATCCTGAAAATTATTAACGTGTGCCAAGACAGGGTTAAACATGGAAAAACGTGTACAGATGAGTGATTTTATTCATAAATGCTGTGTCATTACTGTGGGTAAAATGTATATAATACAGCATTTTACTAAGAATTGTATGGAAAGCAGGATGTCATAACTGTTCTTAAAAGGCTCATTTGGTTAAATTTAGTGGCAAATGATGCTCAGTTTTTTTTTGAAGTGTGAAGGCAACTCTCATTACACTGAAAAAAAAAACTTACAGAGAGCGGCTTTCCTCTTTCCAATCACTTTCGCCGTTAAAGTCGCTTACGCCAGAGTCCCCATCAGCGAAAATTTCAACTGGTGCTTCTCTGGTCATTCTTTGTTGCTGTGGCTTAGCCATCATTTTGGAAAAAATACTGAGCAACACAATAATAGCAAAGTCAGGGCTTCTGATATTTCGAGGAAAAAAAAAACAAAATTTCATGGGATTTTCAGGGACAAATTCGCGGAAAAATCGGCCAATTTCGTGGGATTTTCCCAGGAGAAAAGTCAAAATTGCAGAAATATTGGCTGATTTTGCAGGATTTTAGCGGAAAAAAGTCAAATTTCGAAGGATTTTCAGGGGTAAATTCTTAGGAAAATCGGTCGATTTCACGGGAGATTTCAGGGGGAAACTTCGCGAAGAAACAATCAGTAAAAAACAGCCGATTTTGCTGGATTTTTTTTGGCAAATTTCGCTAAAATCGATCAATTTTGCGTCGATATGACCAGCGTTGTGTAGCGTTTTTTTACAGGGATTATCATTTCCTCTTTCAACAACAGTTCACTCGAGAAATGAGAGAATGCGAAAGCTATTAACATTATGGTTAGTGCTCAGTTTTTCGCAACGTTCATCTAAGAATGCCTGGTAGTTTTGGGAGGTTGTTTACTCGTTGGAGTGACAAAGTTTCAAGATAAATTTGGATGTTTGGGGTGAATAGAACAGGTCTAATAGCCAAGATAAGTATTAAATATGTTTTGCCGACATGTATTTGGAAATATATCTGGCGTATTTCGCGTTATTACGCTTTTTTTTGGTAATTTCACAGGATTTTGCGGAAATACCTGAATTCCGCCGGTCCACGACCGCGCGAAATATCAGTAGCCCTGCAAAGTGAATATATGTGGACAGGACCCTTTTATAAATTGAGTGCCAGACTTTCTCAACGACCAGAGTTAATTTCTTCAAGCCAACTCGAAGAACCAGACTCTTGCTGATCTCATTTGTATGAGGACGTATATATATGTCCTTGGTCACTGAGTGAGCACTCGGAGGATGTATGTATATGTCCTTGGTAGGGAAGGGGTTAAGCTCCCTAATGATGGTATTCAGGGGGGGGGGGTGTGGAATTCGAGCCCTAGCTTGAGGCCTTGTTCGAGTTAAATTCTGATAAGTGACATATCCTTGAATTAGTGACATAAAACAGATGAAATGGCGAAAAACGACATGAAGATGGGTTTCAACTGCGATGGCAACGATGATAGTCACAAACACAATGCTGACAGCAACATGGCTTCCTCCTCCATACGTGAAAGGACTGCTTTTGAAATTTAGACCAGGGATATATGCACCCACCTCCTAAGAAGGCCTCTGGCTTTGATTTCTTGTGATGTGTCTCAGGGCTTGCACAAGCCATAAAAAATCATTGTGTTGTATGACATTGTGAGTTTGGATAATTTAATAGGCAAGATTACAGCTTATTCGTGGATCGGCTAAAAAACAAGGGATCATAGTTCAGCTTTGCTTTGTCTGCGGTCAACTTGGCCTCAAGAGCATTAGGTAGCATATTAATAGTTATATTTAAAGCGACGTGATTGATTTTAAGGAGCAGTACAAATCGAAATCCATGCCGCTTGTCACTTTCAAAGTGATGGATTATGTTACATGTGAAATCATGCAGAACGACCTTTGAACATCGAAGCATGCCCGTCTTTTTCGTACGACATTCGTAAAAACATTTTCTGTAGGCTTTAGTAAACTCTGACTCAACAAGCCAACACTAGTATGTAACGTTTGATTTTTCTGCCCGCTTAACTGAACACTGCACTAAAAGCAAGAGTGCCTGGCTGGGCGACTGGGAATTTTGTTTAAGTCACCCAAAGCTAAATGTTAGTTGCCTTAGGCGACCAGGCGCCGTTAGAGCAGAGCCTTGGTATGTTGTAGAGTTTGCCAGATACATTACTGCCAGGAATAACCCCAGTTAGTGCCAAGAGCAGGTTTTGAGTTTACATCAGTGCATTAAACCACTCAGTGATACTACCTCCCATAGTTAGAGGTTATTATTTTATTTTACCACAAGTGGATGAACAGAGGTCTTAAATCTTATCAAACTATTAAGAGAGGTAGACAAGGGCCAGGCTTAGCAGAAGGTAGACACTTGAGTTAGTTTATATAGAATTTGAAACACTGACAAAAAAAAAAGTGATGACAAGTGAACTCCAGAGGGATTCTCTTATGTATCAGTCAATTCCAAAAGTGTCTGCCCCATTCCTTACATACAAGTGTAATAAGGGTGTAGAAAAGTGATAAATATAATACATCTAAAAAAGGAAACACAAGGTTAACCTTATCACATTCACTTGAGAGCAGGTTTTGACTTTACATCAGTTTACATCAGCCCCTTGAACATAGGATAAGAGCGCTATAGAAATAAAGTTATTAGTTATTATTATTATTAAGAAAGTGTGGAGGAAAATATCAATATATAACTAGTTACTTATTACGATAATTTATCGAGAAATAATTTAAATCATGATTATGAATTATTCTTTGATTTTAAGTAATGTTTGGCTTTGGTCTTGTGCTACCCCTAAGGGAATTTAGGGGACACGTTGCAATAGGCAACTGATTTAATTCGTAACACCCCTTCTATGGTTGAAAGATTTAAGGTCTTACAATTTGCCATTCTCTATACTAACACACAGTGTATTGTTTTTATAGTGATAGTTGGTGAAATTGCAAACTTTACAGCATACGCCTTTGCACCAGCCATACTTGTTACTCCACTAGGTGCTCTTAGTGTTTTAGTAAGGTGAGTTGAAAGAAACAGGAAGTCAATAGTGCCTCTTGTGATTAAGCTATGTAGTATTTTTTTTAAATGCTCAATTTGTTGTTTAACATGAACCACACAGATTACCAGTAAGTGATGTTTCATGCTCATGAAGAGGTCATTTAGATTTTTTCAATGCTGGGCTATTGCAATGGGCCATTCCCTTGAGTGTTGCTTAAAACAAGCGGCCACTTACCTAAAATGTTTTTTCAGCTGAGGCATTATAATATGAAAAATTATCAGTTTTTAGTAAGAAATCTTTATTCTAAAATTCGTTCCTGATCAGGCTGTAGACGCAGTAAAGACTTCTTGCAAAAAATAATGTAGATGGCACCACAGAGAATTCCCCCTCGGAATTTCCAATGATCTTCTGTGGGAGGGGTATGGATATTTTCTGGAACCACACAATGTAAGGCGGTGTCCACACTTTAAAAATAATACATAAAAATCATTGTTTTACAATTTTAAAGAGTAGAGAGATAAAAAGCAAAGGAGACCGATTTTGTTGGAAGAAAAACATGAAAATTTTATAGAGGCAGTGAGAAAATGAGAACTAGCATCCACCAAGGTGAAAATGAGAGGCAGCAAGAAAAAGGTCAACGGGAACACATACAACATCAGTCCTCCATAAAACATGTAACTAGGAAGTTTTTGGAGGTTTCACGTGGTAGTCATGCAAAACGATGGCAAAGAAATGTACAAAAATAGTGTGCTGCACATGCAAAGTTGTTTCTCTGCTAATTAGATAAATTTTTTTGTTTTGTTGCCGCTTAGCATTACACGATTTTATGTTTTGTTTGTGTAAACTATAAATATTAATGAGAGCTTCACTTTTAGCCTTGGTTAAACTATAAATATTTAACAAGAGCTTCACTTCTAGCCCTGGTAAATGGTTGAACTCTACAAACATTGTATGTTTTAGAGTACTTGAAAGACCTGCAGATTTTAATTGCTATAATTTGGTTTGCTGTGTTTGTTTTCCTACCTTTTCTTGAACTTTTTTTATTTCTATTCCTAGTGCAATGTTGGCATCATATTTCTTGAACGAGAAACAAAACCTCCATGGGAAAATAGGTTGTATTTTATCAATTATTGGTTCCACTGTTCTGGTCATACATGCACCACAGGAAGAAGAGGTTACAAGTATGGAAGTACTGGAGCCAAAGCTTGGATCTCCAGGTTATTTAATATCTCTTTTGTCTATCATTGAGCAAGAATCTTGCAAGAATATATTATGTTGAATTTTGCATTTTTATTAAGCAAATTAACAGCTATTGAATCATCTGCTACATGTAATTTGCAATCAGAGCACTACATTTTAGTAAAGATACAGGTAACAAGTCATAGGAAGAATGATTTGAGACATCTCACTTTACCCAATGTCCACTTAATGTAGCGTGTCCACACTTTCCAATGTCGTGAGGGACGTAAAGGGCTGCCATTGAATATACCAGTATCCTGATGTATTTTTTCTACTCAAAGAGGTAGAATTAGCTATTTCAGGCACACTTCTGTCCATTACCTGTAAAAGCCGTGGTTAGTACACCTGGCCCACATATACTGTCAATCAGGTGTACTTAGGACTATTGCTTGTGTTAAATCACAGAAAACAGAAATAATCTACCGGGTTAATTGTTAATTGCTGAAAAGTAGTCTGCAGAGGCTTACAGGAGTAGCTAAAAAAAAAAAAATTATTATGGAATGTGGACATTTACGTGTATTGTCAACTTACAAGAGCTTCTATTTATAAATTTATGTTTTCTTTCATGTTTTCAGGTTTTGTGACATACAGTATCCTTGTTATAGCACTTGCATTTGTGTTAATCTTCTATTATGGACCACGCCATGGAAAAACAAACATTCTGGTTTACATTGCAATCTGTTCTCTGATTGGCTCGTTGTCTGTCATGGGATGTAAAGGCCTTGGAATAGTAATAAAACAGACTGTCAGTGGACACAGCCAGTTGGCAAATCCTGTTGCTTGGGGGTTATTAGGAGCTGTATTGGCATGCGTCATGACACAGATGAACTACCTAAACAAAGCTCTTGATATCTTTAATACTTCACTGGTCACTCCAATCTATTATGTTATGTTCACGACGCTAACAATTATCGCATCAGCCATTTTGTTCCGAGAATGGGAAGTGATGAACTCAAAAGACACTATTGGAGTAATCTGTGGATTTTTGACCATAGTATTTGGCGTGTTTTTGTTGCATGCATTTAAAGATGTTCACTTTAGTTTAAAGGACATCCTAAAGTTTTCTCAGACAAATGGTGTGCCAAGAGCAAGGAAACCTCATGCTCCACTGAATGATGAATCAGAAGCAATCCTTATGCATCACTTGGGAGGTGACGATGAGGAAGAAACTGTGTTTCCAAATAATGCCAACCATCTATGACATTCCCTCTCAATGTAATAAATTTATAGAAATTGTAATAATTTTGTAAGTTGAACAAAGGGGATCTCCTGGACTTATTTATAGTAATTTTTTATTACTTATCACCTCTTTGCTACATGTAAATCAAATGATGTAAATAACCACAAGTGCAATTGCTCAAAACTTAATAGCAGGAAAGTGTTCTGTTGTAGAAAAAAAAAGTGTTTCTTAAAATGTTTTTGATCGATTCAGAACCAAGAAATTTTTCTGTACCTGAATGTTCTGAAATTTTGTCTTGACTAGAACTTGTAAGAATTTAACTACTCTATTGGACTACGAAATAATGAAATCTGGAAATATGTCTGCATGGCACTCCCTTTCCTGGGGGAACTTCCTTACACAAATTAAAGCCATGTTACAATGTGCAGCACTTCCTAGTCCCTAGGCCTCATTATTCATGGCCAATGCATTTTGGGTCACCCCGGCTGTTTATCTCAGATACATCACTGAAGTGCATTGACCGAGAAGGCCTGGAAAGACGCCTTACAGGCAAGTGCAGCACCAAAGCAGAGCTGGAAATAACAGTGGGCTTATGTCCGACTAAAATTTTCCAATGTCCAAAAAAATGCCTAAAATTAATGTTGTCAGAGACCGAAGCAACAACGTGTAACAGAGTGTAAGTGCTGCAATGGTCTGGTCCAAAAGAGGGTATACAATGTAGAATTTAAGGTCACATCTGAGATAGGATGGGTGTAACAAGGTTTATTCTAGGAAGTGACCAGTAAGGACCCCATGTACCTCCTTCTATAATAATTTGTTAAGGGCCAGTTTACAAGAAAGAGGGGTACAGAAATGATCTCATTTTAAAACTTACCTGAGAAAACGGGAAAATGTAAGATCACACTTATTCACTCCTATTTTCTCAATTTGAAAAGTCGACGTAACTGATGGTATTTACTTTTCTAGTTGAAATCAAATCAGGTTACTTTGTATTTCTGTGCCGCATTTGCTGCACTCATAATGCACCTATCAATGTAATGCTGGAGGGCGGGGGGG
>CALNXI010000774.1:128608-165179 GCA_942486025.1 Porites evermanni
AACAAAAATTTAATATAAAAAATTTTAAAAGCAAACCGAAATTTTTTCATTAAAAGTCTGGGCTTAAAAAAATTCAAATTATTATTATTATTTAGGGTTTCCAACCCCAAAGCGCCCCCCCTACCCCAAAATTTTGAAGGGGCCCCCCCCCCCCCCTGCATGCCTACAATATTTTTATTGTAACACTGTCTGATGTACAAAATGAGCAGCGCTGTTGCAGCATGACTTCAAGAGAAGTCATGAGAAGTTCTTCAAAAGTATGTTAAAGAGCTGTAAAAGGACTGGCTCTATGAAGCATTAGTAAATTTGAGCTGGTTACCTCTACTATAGTGAGCCCTATATTTAAGCAGTACAACCTGGCCCAAAATATTAACAGAGCAGCAAGCCTGCTAGCTGTCCAGATCACCTCTTTGTTGTGCAGCTCCTGACCTGTTACAGGTAGATTACATGTTTTGTTCTCTATTTATAACAAATGGTATATGGTAAATATTTACAGTAATTTACCTCATCAATGGTTGATATATCATTAAAGGACAAGTCAAGCCATCCCAGGTCTGATGGATCTTCCAAAAAATGTTCAAGCGTGGAACAGAAACTCTGGAGATCAGAGATGGCATTGTAGCAGAACCGAAGCGAATTTGCTTTGTACTTTACTTTGACATTTCCTGCTTCATCATATTTCTGCGGACAAGAAAAAGGTAAATTTCTCAAAATATCCAGCTACACTTTTCGTTAATGAAGACAAATCAACTTCGCCCAATGCCGGACGTAAAAGGTAACAAAGAATTTTCAACCAATCAGAAGAACTACCTAGATCTGGGTGGTGACACGTCATAGGTATGGAATTTCTGTGCTCATTTCTCAGTCATCATTTTGCGCGGAAACCAGTAGTGGCGTTGCAAAATGTCAGCTGTTTTCTCAGGCTACAGAAAATCCCTGCTTTAGTGTCATTCAAATTGCCTGTGTACTCTCAGTGAGGAACTTTGAAACAAAACAAAACATTGGCTTTACGGTGGGGAATTTCGACTCCAAAATTATATTTCTGATCCACACCCCACCGTAGCCTGTGGTCTCCCCCCTGGGGCATAAACATTGATGAGTGAATCAATAAGTTCCTTAACCCTTATCACTAAACTTCGAAGTCATTTGGCGTTCGGAGATCTGTAAAACACGCCCCCCTTCCCCATCCCCCCCGGTGGGAAAAGGGGATTCTGAGAAGAGACTGAAGTAGCTGTGAACTTCTACAAATTACCTCCACGCGGATAAATTTGTGAGGACCTGCTCTTGGCTCTTCTTCCATAGCATCTATAAAAAGTGAGAAATACGATGACAAAAATATAAGCACCTTACTAAAAAGCGAAAAATTCAACTGTGGTTGTAAGTGGGCAATATCGAATCGAATCGAATACCAAAACAAACCTTGAATTCCCGCCAAACATTTGTAAGAAAAGTCAAGAGGAGAGGTAATGTCGTTGTCTGCATCGATAGCGGCTGAGACCGTTGGTTTAGTTTTGCTTGTCATATCGTCCTTCCTTAAATACTACAACGTTAAAAGTATTAAAAAGCTTCCTGCGAAGTACGCGAAGAAGTCACTTTCGTGCAGCCATTTTATCTCGTGACGTTTTGAGTTGCAGTTGTCATGACAACAAATCAATGTTGCAAACGTGCAAACGTGATCAGCGGTAGCCTTTTAAAAAACAAATATGGCGGGCGATAACAGAGGTAATTCCAAATCTTTTTCTTTCCTTTTTTTTTAATTCCTTGTATTTTGATGACCTTTATGTTGTCCTTCTGTATTCTTTAAATTAGGCTATTTATTTTCAGGTCTCTTGGCCTGTGAAGAAGTGTGTATTTTGCGTTTCCAGCTACTTTATAGTAGTGTGTTTTACTGATCTGTAGACTTTATAAGACACTTGAGTTTTTGTGAAAGCTTGTTTTTTCATCATTGTTTTTCCTTTTGTCCTTTCCATTCCACAGGGAAAACAGTCGTGGAAGTATCCTTGATGTTGTAAAATTTTCGAGGGATAAGTTCCAATTAGTTAGTTTTAATTCTACACAAAATCAAAGAGTGTTTTTAAAAACATTGTGGCTCAGTCATCAGGCAATTTCCAACTTTCAAAAATCCTCACGTTTAGAATAAGGCCAAGTGGAAAATCTTCATGGGAAAATGACGTTTATCAAATGCACTAGAATAAGAAAATAACAATTTTATTTCCTGGAGACAACTTGAAAATGACCTGTTCCAAGTATGCTGATCCCCTTTCCCTTGTGCAATTGTTCAGTTGTGAGTTTAATTTCCATGGTGGAGGATTTGTCATCAAAGGCTTTCCTGGGGGTGGGGTATTTGCCATATTTGAAAGGGGGAATCGGTGATGGACATGCTTTAAATAGTTCAGGGTATGAAATAACTAGTGATAACTGTGCAAAACTATTAACACAGGCAGCTTTATTTTGTTATGAACAATGACAGAAGTAGCAAAAACACAAACTAACTGACATTTTGGCCTGTGGTAGTAAATCACCCTTAACTAACTTTCAGCTATCGTCATTACCACTGCAGATATTCCTCTTCCTAAACATATATTATGCCATTGTTTTCTGTGTTGCTGAACTTTTGCTCTACATTTACAAAGGTGAGAGCTCCTCTTGGGTTACGTATGTCCTTGGTCTGAATTTCAAAACCTATCCTTTTGTGTTACTGTTGAGCAGAAAGCCATGTTGCTGTCAGTGTTCTACAATTGTATTTGCATTTTTCTGCCATTTCTGCTGTCCTACGTTTCTGTTTCAAGGCCTTGTTGCTTGTATGAATTTTAACCTGGCCAACAGGGCCTCTAGCACACTGCATATAATCCACCATTTTTGCCTGTGTATGTCCATTTTCCCATTATTTTCAGCATTTGTTCTGTACAGTTTACTTTTCTCAACCTACATTCCTTTGGCTTTCACTGTAAATAAAGTCAACTATGCCTTTATTTATTCCTGACAAATTTTCCTATAAGTCAAATGTGTGAGGTTTTCGTATCATTACCTTACCTGGGTAATTTTTAAAACCTTTTCTAATGATTTACAACAACCTCTGAACATTAACTGCTGACGATCACCTTTAACAATTTTTCTTTTTTTATGATTTCTGAAGGTTGCTGAAAGTTGGGATGCAAACATCGAAGCTTTTAGCTTGTGATTTAAGGCATTATCCAAATAATTATTCCCACATTTAGTACCCACTTGCCTAATTATCTTAAATGAAAATTTAATTCAATTTTTCACATCAATGATTACTGAACTAGTAGTCCGGAAATGGGAATATGTGTGTCACTCATGAGAAATTATTTGTCCTAAATGTGTGTTAATCAATGTTTTGGACCTACGGGCATTTTACTTATAATTTTATGCATAATGCTTCTAAGTTGGCAGGTTTTCATATTAGAAGCTTTTACTCACTGGTTTAATTTTTATAATAGGTACACTCTTGCCATACCCTGACATGGGTGCAACCCTAGGCATTGAGATCTTCATTATATTCCTGCTGGCTTTCTTTGAAGGTGTTAGAATCTTTCTTGGTATGTATACTGCACATCTGGTTCCAGTTGTTTAAAAGGTGAATAACGTTATCCACTGTATAAGTCACTATCCAGTAGATAACTCAGTTGATTTCTTTAATACTTATGTCTGCTGGATGGTGATTTATCCGGTGGATACCATTAGCCAATGTTTGAACAACTGGGGCCTGAATATTAATAATGTGGAAGGGGACTAAACATGAAAGAAACGTTATTACCAGGTCCCCACTTTTCAAATGTTGGGTATTGCTATCCACCAGGTAAATCACTATCCAATGGATAAGTATTTAAAGAAACCAATATTATTGTGTTATCCACTTGATGGAGATTTTTTGACTGGATAGCATTATCTGCCTTTTTTGAACAATGGGACCAAGGTTCCCTATCTGATGCAAAATTTAATTATGGTAATTGCATTTCATAGTAAATAAAATTTTTCATATCTACCAAAATGCAGCATCATCACCATTTAGCTAAACTGCATCCGCAGAATTTAACCTAAACAGCTTCCAAGACAAACCTGTGATCATGTCAGCAAGCTTTCCTCATTTCCATGCAAGCATCAAATCAGTTCATTGACCAGACTGAATGTTAGTACCCTTTATTTTAACAAGTCATTAGGGTGAATTGGCTCAAGACTTCAGTTATTAGAATAATGGTATTGCATCCGGACCTTTTTCATTCATTTTATCTTAGGGTATAAGGGAAACCTAGCAGAGCGAACTTTATCACTAGCTCTGTCATTGGTGCTTGGTATTCCTGTGCTATTCATTCACTTGTTCATCCTACTGTGGCAGACATATGTGTAAGTAGTACTTAGCAGGTTTTCAGGGGCAGATCTGTTGAGGGGGTGGGGGGGGGGACACTTCCATTGTATTGTTTGACTTATTTTTTGGCCAAGATAACACCTGCAGGGGTTGATCATGAAAAAATATATAATTTCTATCAGTGGACCCCCTTTTTTTTCTTGGTCCACATGAGTGTGCACCCCCCACCACCACCACCACCACCACTCACAGTAGGTCAGGATCTGTCACTGTTTTTTGTTTTTGTTTAGTTTTCTACTTTGTTTGTTTGTTTATTTTTCAATGCCTTATAAGCTCAGTTTGAGCTCAACTCACGGATTCCTTTTGGTTCTTATTCATGGAATGTACATAGAAAAACTAAAGTGTTTTGGAGCTGTGTAACTTTGGTAGAATAAGTCAGATCAGTGAATTATGCAAGGCTTCTCAGAGTTTCTGACCAATCACAGCTTTTGTTGAAGTGTTAAATTCAATAAAAATCAAAACTGAGGACCATTATAATTGAAAAAGTATGGGTTTCCATCAAATTTAATGCATCAAAACAACGGCTATCATTTCATTTTATTCCAGTTGCCTATATCACCTTA
Organism: Porites evermanni; assembly: GCA_942486025.1. NCBI lineage: Eukaryota > Metazoa > Cnidaria > Anthozoa > Scleractinia > Poritidae > Porites > Porites evermanni. The sequence continues at coordinate 133,559 of CALNXI010000774.1, forward strand.
TTTGTTTGCTTTCTTCTGTGATTTAGATTGAGAATAGAAGCAGTTCTTGTAAGTATAGCCTTAGTGCTCCTTGGACTGGAAATGATCTTCAGCATTGCGGCTGTTTTTACTTTTAAGAGGTAAAATATCAAACTAGCTTCTTGAGTTGTCGTTGTTATTGTTGTTTGTTCCCTTCAAAGATCCTGCAATCTCATCACTCGTGAGACTCGCCATATTTTCTGCTGGTTGTCACCCCCTAGTGCTGGTGTTGCGAAGATATAGGATGCTGTTACATTTCTTCTTCCCTCTTTTTTCTTTCAGACATCAAACTATGCTGCGGTGATCATTAATGGTTAACTTCACAAACCGGCCATCCAGGATGTTCTTAATAAGTCCTCGAGCTTTTAAGCCGTCAAACACAATAAGAAATTTCATAAAATGCCTGCTTATGAATTTGGCTTTAATTATTGAAACATTTGTTGAGCCAAAATAGCGCTTGAAACGTAAGATTCAAAATCTCTCGAAACATCCCTATAGCAACAGAGAAGGATGGTGGCGGCTGTGTATTTTATGGGCTATTATGGTCAAGACAAATAAGATAATGAAGTTTTAAAAGTAGAATTTTTACGATAATAATTCACTAACAAAGTCAAAGATAGGATTCAAAATCAGTATTAGTTATATTTAAATCCCCTTTTGAGGGAATATAACTACCTTTTCAAAGTTTGAGGTTCAATTTTTTTGCATGCCAGCCAGGTCGTTACTCTTAAATCGAGCGAAGTTAAAAAAAAAATTACTTAGTTTTCAACACAGATGTAATGGGATACACTTTAGTAATGAAACATCAGGGGCACCCAACCACTGTTTTCTGTAAATATCTGTTCGGAGAAGGAAAAATTGCCGAAAATTTTCTATGGCTTGAGGAAGGCTAAAAATTTCTAGATGGGCATTCCATTCATGTAAAATTTTCAAAGCTTCCCTTATATTAAATTCCGACGATTTTCGAAAGTTTAATTTTTTCTCATTTCACTTCCCGGGTTAAGCTATTTTTTTGTAAGAAAAGAAAATCTAAATTTTTCGGATTCGGAAATGCGATGGAGAGAGGAATCAGAAAAATCCTCACTTTCGTAAAACTTTAAATAGTATCTAAAATTTTCGGGAATTAAAATAACACTGAAGCACTTGTAGTTTCGAAAAGACTCAAGTTACCATAGGAAGACCGAACAGATACAAATTTTCTAGCGCAACTTAAAATGCATTTCTGGAGATCGAAGAGTACTCTGCTGGATAGCATAAAAAGTGTTTTCAATGCATTTAGGAGAAAACCGTCCTTGGGTGCCCCTGACATGATGTTTCCATGTATTACTTCCAAGTCAAATGAAATTCTTTAAATACGCTCAAAAAGACGATTCTCTTTTATTCTCATCCTGGAATAAGCTCGATCGAATGCTTTCTGGAATAAATAAGCAAAAAGGAAGAATTCCCGTCATAGAGAGTCACAGTATAAAAGTCTGAAGAAGCGCGCGCGTTCCAATTGGCATAATCTTCATTACTATTGTGACGCAAATGTGTGATTTTAGTGAACAGTTTTCCTGAATTTCCGCTGTTGTTGCCACTGGTTATAAGTTAAAGAACTTTGAGTCTCGAAACTTAACAAAAGTTGGCCAGAGACGAAGTTAGCCCCACAAAACTTGTTGGCAAAATGTCAAGTTTTCTACCGTCAATCAATAACGTTAGAAAGAGCTCTCTTGTTGCTGCGCAAAGAATCTACTCAACGAAGAATTACTTAGAATCAACAGCAACCAATGGACGTTTAGGGAAAAAGAGACGCGGGGAGAAGAAGAGCAAGAAACTGACATCTTCCTCGACAGAAAATCTTCACAAAAAAGCGGAAAGAACAAAAGAATACTCTCGAGAACTGAAAACAAGACAAGAAAAGGCCAAAGTGGCGCGAGAAGAAAGCTTAGTTCGGCTAAAAAATCAGCAAGAACTACGAGAGAAGGGGTTGCGTGAAAAGAAGAGATTAAATGAACTGTTTTCGGTTTACGCAGCTCAACATGGTCCTTCTTACAGAGACGGTGCAAAAGTTGTCAAACCAAAATTCCCGGTTTTGTTAAAAAGTACCAAGAGTAGTGCTATTTCTCGTGAGAAGATCCCATATAGCCCTCTACCAGATTTATCATCTGTGAATAGGTTAGAATCTCAAGAATGATTCCCTTTGTTAGGAAAGTTAACGTGTGAGCTTTGCGTAGAGAAGTAAAGTCAAGTGATTTTGACTGAAGAGGGGTGAATTGTTAGTGACAAACGCGTCATTACTTAATTCTTCCGCTGTAAATTTAATATTCATTGTTATCTTGTAGCTTATTTGTATCAAACGTTCGTTATGGTTGTTAAGTAGAGAGGCGAAGATGTATTCTCAGAAATAAAAGGTATCTTGTGGAAGAGAGTTCGCCTTAAAGACATGATAAAGATAAATTATGTCGTGTCATAAGACCTTAAAAACTTTGTGTGATCAAGTGTTTTAAAGGCAAAGTCACGACAGTTTTCGAAGTTGTGGTGACTTACCAACAAAGTCGCAGGAGCTGCCCAAGCCGAAATATGGGGGGGGGGTGAGAAATTCGAATACATAGCGCAGTAGGAAAGCCCAGGGCGGTATACGCCCCTGTGTATCTGAAAAATTGAAAGAAGGATAAAAGGGGTAAAACAAAACGGATAAAATGGAATAAAATAGCAAAAAATAAAACGACTAAGCCCTGCATGTTTCTTGAGTTTTTAAAAAGATCCACCCTTAGTCCCCAGGTACGCTCTTTTTCGGAAGGTCCACCTTTAGTCCCCAGTTGCGCTCCCCCTTGAAGGGTCCACCCTTGGTCCCCAGGTGTATCCCCCTTGAAGAGCCCACCCTAGTTCCCACGTGCACTCCCCCTGGAAGGGTCCACCCTTAGTCCTCAGGTGTATTCCCCTTGGAGGGTCCACCGTTAGTCCCGAGGTACGTTCCTCCTCGGCAGGTCCACCCTTAGTCCTTAGGTGTGTCCCCCTTGGAGGGTCCACCCTTAGTCCCCAGGTGCGCTCCCCCTTAATTGTTTTAGATCTTTAAGTTATTGGGGGCTTTCATAAGAGGGGGGCTAGCCTAGAACATAATAATAATATTTCTCTTGGCACTACAGCCTTCTTTAGAAAAACCTTTTGGGCCAGTTAATGGAGATCAGTCAGTGTTCAACAAAGTTGTATTCTATGCCATTTTCAATTTGCCAAACGTTTTTTATAAACAACATTTATCGTGAACAGTTTTATAAAAGCATATAGTGTAGAGAAGAAAAGCATTTATCTCGTTAAAATAACCCACTACAAAAGAGATGTGGAGGTCCAAAGATTTCCTAAACTGCGGTCTAAGTTGGACTTCGTTTTAACAACCAACCCTTTGAGTTTTACTGCCACCTATTTACAGTGGAACTAAAATCTTTACAATAACTGCAGGAGAAGTAGAATCTCAAACAAATTTTCATTTAGAACCCCATGAGTACCAGATTTTTTGTAAACACAAGAAAGAATAACGGGACAGACAGGGAAATAGTCAGTCTAGATGTAGCCCTTGAGATACGTGAAATTCACATACAAATGCTTGAATTAATTGGAAGATGAATCTGAAGAGGTCCCCAGAATTTATTCAGTGTTATCAAGAGAAAATTCAATAGCCACCATTACAACATTCTGCTTTGTTTGCTTTGAGGCAGTTGTGCATGTACTTGATGACGTTTCAAATAATCAATACCGGTATATTAAAATGTGCAGACATCTCAGGAATTAGACTTCTATATTTAATTACAACATAAGCAAAATTCACATATCCTATGTACATGATACCACCATAAAATGTCATGCCGGCACAAGTCACCCTGGTGTGAGTTCACCCCGGTTGTTGCACTGGGGCGAGAATTTCACTCCGGTAGGAAATGTCGCAACAGTATCATGTAAACGTGAAACGACTAGATATTTCGGTGGGAAATCAGTCTGCTGGTGGACTGGAAGCGGTAGCGCATGCGTAATGGTTGCGATTTTGAATCACACGTATATTTTATTGACATGAAATATACCTTCAAATAACGAGATATGAAATGACCCAGTCATCATGTAAACCGGATACAAAATCAAAAAGTCATCCGGGAATGAAACTCGCGCCAGTGCGAATTTCCTCATGTAAACACCCCCCTAAGATTTCCTATCTGTCCCATTAATCTCTCTTGGTAAACAATGATTTTCGTCACCAAGCACAGACATCTCTCCTGCAAAACCTTCCTTGAGATGAGGAGAAAGGAGAGACGGGTTGGGCAGGATTTTTCCAGTAAGGATTCCATCTTCTTCGGCTGTGGGAGCAAGCCCCCCACCTCCCATCAGCTCTTGAAGATTTGATTGTTTGCAAACCCTGTCAAAACACATAAAGCCCGACTCTCTTTTTTCTCCCACACGGCCAGGCTGTTTTATTCACTATGTACAATTTATCTTTGTGTACAAGAAGGGATCACAAGCAGTGAATGGCCTTGTTTGGTTGTGGATAATATTATTTTAAAAACAATCCACAAGCTGCATTAACTAGACAGTTTGATTTTTACCAGGGCTTGCAACATGTTACATCATTTTAGGTGCTGGCCTATAAGAGAGCATACTTTTTAAAAGAGACTTAATAGTTCACTTTAAAAGTAGCTTTTATGTTAACACCAATTTAAAAATGACAAAATATCTTCAGGGATTTCATGCTGTTTCATGTTCTCAACAGAAAAGTACTTTCGCACTGCAACACGGCAGAGGACCTTTAACCTTGTTGGTGAGTTTTTCATTTTATAGACCAAAAGATTAGAGACATCTTGGCTTATATCTTGTGCATTTACATGGCAACAGTGTGTCACCAGTAACAGGTGACCACTAGATGAAATGGTACAGCTTGTGTAATTTTCCGTCCCAGTTTTGTGACAGATTTGTAAAACGTTCTCTGCTTCAAATGGTGCTTCACATTTAGAAAAATTAAGCGTATGTCTCGAAAAAACTGAAAATTGCCTTTGATCTTTGCCAAAACCACTCTGAGGGATCATGAAGTAATTGTCATGAGGAGATAACAAGAGCTCATATGCAGCCAAAGATGACTTGCTGGAAGGGCCAATGTTAATTTTATGTAGAAGGTGACCCAAAGTGTCCCATATTAACACTGCCTTGAAGTCTTCAAAATCAATACCCAATTGATGGCCATCAGTGTTATGCATTTGAATTTGCTGACCACTGCAGAGAGCCAGGAAGAACTCTCCTCCAGTGGAATATTTTGCGTCGGCAACAAAGTGAAAGCCTTTCAGCTGCACCTTGGCTGTAACAGTGAAAGAACTCATGTCAACAAACACTAAACCAATATAAAACACATAAGACCCTCGTCCAATCACAGCCATGTTCTTCAGATCTGGATTGAAATCCAACAATCTCCAGCAAAAGGGAACATTATTTAGCTCTACGGCACTGCTGCTAATGTGATTGGTACAGTCAACTTGCCATTCAAAAGGTCCACAATTGGAGTTTATATGGCTGCTAGCTTCTTTAACTGTCATTTCATACAATATGAAATCACCATCATTAAAAATAACACCCAACCAATAGCGTCCAGCACAAAGAGCTGATACCTTCAAGAAGCGAACACTTGTACCGCACTGAAAATTCCCTCTGTTCTGAGGATTACACCCATCTAATGTCACCTCCATCGTTTTCTGCAGCACTTTTGAGTTTTGGAACTTGTGATCGCAGGGACAAGAAAATACATAGAGACCACTTCGAAAGTCTTCTAAACGAGCGAAGACGTTCAAAAGTGGATAACCTCTGGTTTGTGTTAAATCGCAAACAATTTCGAGAACAGGACAAGGGAACACCAAGATGTAACCAAGTTCTGTTTCTGTTTCTCCAGTATCCATGTTCAAAAGTTTCAAGTTGATTTGAGCCTTTTTTGAGGCCCCCCGATTAAAGTCATTTTCCATAAAGACTGAAGTGTGGGCTATGGCCACAACATTGACATTTTCACGTGTTAACCAAGCGACTTTGTCGTTAGTTTTGAAGTAAAATGGAACTTGTGCTTTCGCAACCAACTCGAGACCGGCCGGGCCCGCCATGTTACGTTGTAAACACAGAAACCCGATACTCTACGCCAGGTCTACGCTGACCGTTCTCTTTCACTAGCCTGAGTCAGATGTGAACAGAGCGAAGGTCAGATGCAAATGAACCTTTTTTTATTTTTGCCCCCCCATGATGACATTCGGACCGTGTCCAGGGAGCGATGAGAAAAGGATTGAGGGCTGATATGGCGAATGGAAGGTGTCGTTTATATGGCATTTTGTTATTGTGTTTTACTACTCAAGCATCAAAAGGATCCCGTGCAAAAGACCTCAATGTACTCTTTATAGTTTCCGACGATCTTAGACCGTCTCTTGGTAGTTATGGGAATGAGATCGTACGAACACCTAATCTGGATAAGTTGTCAGAGCGTTCGGTTCGATTCACAACAGCAGCATCTCAGGTAGCGGCTTGCGCTCCGAGTAGAACTTCTTTCCTGACTGGCAGAAGACCTGACACTACTAAGCTCTTCTCCAACAAAAATCCTACTTACTGGAGGGATAGTGTTGGAAATTTCACCTCGCTTCCGCAACACTTCAAGAACGCTGGTTACCTAACTGCTTCTGTAGGCAAGATTTTTAACCCAGGTATAGATCACAAATTAAGATGTCTCGGAGGTGACGTAGATGGAGCTAGGGCTCCAGATTTTATCCGTGTTTACTGAATAACTTGAATGGAATATCAGCAAAGAATATATCTTTGCCTGTGTACTGACGCCTCCTCCCCTCAAGAATAATCTCTCTTTCTATCCCCGATTTTTTAGGGGAAGGGGCGTCTTTTAAATAGGCTAAATATAAATACGTATGTGACCAGGGTCAAATGCAGTTTCTCATATTTTGTATAATGAAAACCTACATTGTAGTTAAATCTAGTTAAGTTAGTGTGTCATGTCGGTAGTAATAGAAATCAGGGTTACATAAGCTGCGGGGCTTTTGCTCAGGCTTAGAACGTCGACAAGATGTTTCGCAGGCACCGGACTACCGCTGAATGAATTAGAGTTTTTGTGACAAAGGTTAGGAAAGTGAGAGAATCAAGTTCACTTTGCCCTGTACAAAGGCGTACGGGCAATTTTTTGTCAGGGGGGGGGGCGGTAAACCATTTGCCCAAAAAAAATTGTCGCAAGTTGCCCAAATTTTTACGAAACAGTAGAAAAGAAACGAGGGCCATACGATGCAATAATGTAGGCCATACTGGCACTGAAGGTGGCTCGATGCTATGACAGTTTTTCAGGGTCAATACCTCCCAATTTTGAGAATAACTACGTTGCCATAGGCAAACGTTTGGAAAAATTGCTACCATAGTTTTATTAGATAAAGATGAGAATTTATCATGAGCAGGGTTTTAATGACATCGGAATTGTCATAGCAACGAAATAACGCCATTGTCTAATTTACTTGCAGCAATATTTCTCGGCACTGGGAACTGTTCCTACAAAATTGTTCACAGGAGCTTTTTTCTCCAATAGTCGCCTCCTCGATGTTCGTGAAGTTAAAAAGGAATCTATAGGAGTGTTATTGGGATATTTTGGGATGAAGTTTTTCGTTATAAATATGATTAAAAAAAAAATCTTGATGTTTGGCCGTTATTTGTAGAAAACGAAGCTCTTTTGACATGCCATTTCACCTCATGGTAGCTTCAATCTTTTTAAAAACGTGTGTAAAAGATATGATCATCGAGATAGCTCCGGCCGATTGCTAGAGACAAGGATTTCATTAGTATGTATCGAGGGGCTCTTGTTAGCGGTTTTGTAAACATTTCGGTCTACTTTAATAAATTATTGCTTGATAGATTTTTAAACAAATTTAATATTCTTCTCGTAGTTCGAGCTGAGTACTAGTCAGCCGCTTCTTCATTTTCACACCCACTGTTGCTGATGCTATCTGTCATACACTGTTCTACGAGCGGAGATGATTCTAGAAAGACTGATGCAGAAGTTTATTCTAATCAATTCACGACTGGAAAGAACCCATTCCAGTCAGTGCAGTGCAGTACAGTGCTCAACAAAAAAAAAAACTATCAATATGTAAATCAACAAATGATACCCTTCCCTATTACCAGAAACTCATCACGTGCTAGGAAACCACTGTGAGTGTCTCTCAGGATTTTTTCGGATTAAAATAGAAAATATTTGTCTCTTTAGACTAATAAAAAACATGGAAACGTCTTTGAAAACTGGCTTTGCCCAAATTTTCTCTTGCTGCCCAAAAAATCTGAGTTGCGCAAAATTTGGGGGGGCTGCAGCCCCCCTCGCCCCCCCAGCCCGTACGCGTATGGCCCTGTACAATGACTTGATTCACTCAACTTCTTAACTTGAATCTGTAAACTTCAGAGTGATCCGGCGCTCGGCGCCCGTTAGGCGTACTTCAAAAATACCCCAGCTACCGTTAGAAAGTTGGCGGTAGCCACATTATTTGAGATATATTTCCACCAGGATTTCCACTATCATTCGTGATCTAGCCCCGATTCAGACGTCCTTAACCCTTAGGTCTTCGTCACGCGTTCCTAAGAAAAGAGTGAGGAATCGAAGCGACTTTGCATTTTTATACCCACATAAAAGAAACCCTGCGTCGTGAAGGGTAGGGGAAGTAGACCTCGGTAGTGTGGTAAAACAAACAAACAAAAACCAACAAAGACAACAACAACAACAAAACACGTGTTCGTCGTTGGTGCCTGTACGTCTAACCTAGACTCTGTTCACACAATACCGTACAGCTTTTGCGAGACGCTGAGGGTTTGAAACCCTGACCCCGTTTAGGACAAAGAACAAAATGCACGCCGTCTCGTTTTAAGCCATTTACAGGCAGAATTCACGTTATAGTCATTGCTCTTGTTTGCTTGGATTGCAAACAAATTCCATCCGGACAGAGAGGTAAAAAATCATACCCTTTCCAGCGGCACATCCCCGTATAGGCCATATAAGGGAGTACCCAATGGGAACGGAGCGAAGCTGCGCCGCGCCGATTACTGAAATGAAGAGTCACATATCGGATAGATGTACTGTTCACACTAAACCGGTACAAAAAGCTAACTGCTACAATGTGAATGTAGCCTTGGTATTGCTGTAGAATGTCCACACTAGCTTTCAAGCTCAGCCGCCATGCATGAGGTTGTAATGACCTGCTTTCTCAAATAACTGATAAGGATCACAGGTGGCCCAAGTTCGAAATATAATCATCGGCATTGTGGCATAACGATTAAAAATCGAAGGATTTGTATGGGAAAAAAAAACAATTGTTTCTGTAGCCTAGCTGTAGCCTAACCTAGCTTAAGTTGTGTGTTTCTTCTTTCCTGTGTGGTTTACAAGCCGATTTATGCCGGGCCATTCAATGAGTTTTACTGGAAAAGGTTTGCACCTGTGTGAATATTCATAGTCCGATAGGGATCCGCCACGCGTAAACAGTCAAACGATTCCCCGCAATGGAAGTTGGGGTAAACAGGGACGAATGTATTTATTGCATGACAGCTATATGCGTTAACCAATTTCTACCGATTTCTGATTTTTCAGGAAAATCATCTAACTTCACTTATGATTACCCTTACAGTTGGTCTTTGCGACCTTATATTCCATCGGCGGAAAAGTTTAAGAACGCGAAGGTGAGTTTGGTTTAGTCAATTCTTACCGAAAAAGCAATGCTTCTTAACAGCTCTCTGATTTAAAGGAGACTGTGTGAGGAAAAACAGCATACAAAACTACGTAGACTTGCCACAAGTCTATGCGCCGAAGACGTGAGGGATGCTCGCGAAGCGGGCGACGTAAGTCGCAACCGGAAAAGGGCTTTGAGAAAGTCTAAAGACTACGCTGAATAATGGTTACTTATTGAACTAAGAATTGCATTTCGTAGGTTTGTAGTTGGGTTAAGTGTGATATTTTGCATCATTCTTGTTGAACTTCTAGTCAAGGGCCGTGTCGAAGTTTAGATATATCAAGTTTGCTTCCAATTTTCATCTGTTCATTTCCTATTTTAAGAAATCCTCGTCAACTTGGGAACTTGACGTGACATTTGCCATAACGGTCCCGTTTCATTCGACCCGTTCCCAGACACTTTGTACTGACGCTGGATACCAGAGGTTTTTCCTGGCGTGCGGTGAAATTTGTCGGTGTCGGTCGAAGGGCGACACGACACGGCGTTTTTGGGAGCGCAGCGGTTCACTATGAAAATGGAGTTTAGGGCCTGCCCAGTACCCAGACGTCTCTCTCTCTCGATGAAAATTGGTTTTACCCTTCCCATGGTCCGTTGCACGTGGTCACCAGTTACTCGCACTCGCGTTTCGCGCTCGTCTCTTTGCGAAACCATGCGAAAAACGAAGCCCGTGAGGAGGAGGCTGGGTTAGGGCTGTGTTCACATCAGGGTCCCTTGTCTTAAAAAGGGAAGCGAAATGGACAATTTTGTCTTAAACAGCGTCAGGGTTTGATGGCCTCGTCGTCAAATCTCTACCCAAACTTCCCTTTCGTGTCCCCTAGGGGGAAGGGGTAAAACTCCGCAGCACTGCGCACTGTCCTGCGCACTCGTTTGTATGACATTTATCGCAAACGTATGACATGCCTCACTGATGTTTTTCACTAAAGGTATGTCCAGGAGTAGATGGAAAATTGCACACAAACATTGTATGTCCAGTTGATGTGTCACAACAACCAGAAGGAACATTGCCAGACATTCAAAGCACTAAATTTGCAATAAACTTCTTGAAGAATTACTCACTGTCTCAAGATACGGCCGTCAATCAACAACCGTTCTTCCTCGCTGTCGGTTACCACAAACCTCACATTCCCCTGAAATACCCCAAACAATTTCTGGACCTGTACCCGCTGGAAAAGATACATATCGCATCTGATCCGTTACTTCCTGAGGCTATGCCATCAGTAGCTTACCAGCCATGGACTGATATCCGCTGGAGAGATGACATCGCAGATCTGAATCTGAGTTTTCCTTATGGACACATGCCTGATTTATACGCCAGGAAGATCATTCAAAGTTACTTTGCAGCCACAAGTTATCTGGACAGTTTGATAGGAGAGCTTCTGGATACTTTAGATGAGTATGGTTTTGCTAATAACACTATTGTGAGCTTTATCGGAGATCACGGTAAGTTTGAATTTCATAAAGTTCTGTGTAAACGTAGAATCACCTTGAAATCTGTTGAGTGTCTCAGCCACACTTGGCCAATTGGGGCGTTTCTAATAATTGGTTTTTACTAAACTGGTGAAATGGGTACCCTTTGTCAATTGTAACAATTCCCCATTGCATACAATAGACCTTGTTAGCTTGTATGTTTTGTTTTCTCACTTGAGTCCTAGCGGACTTGAATAACGTCCCATGGCACATCATTGAAAACGAGGAAGACATCGACGACGCCGTGTTTATTTGGAATCACTTGTTTTCTGAAATAGCTGACCTGCATGCGCCCGTGAAAAGGCGAAGAATACGAGGTGTTCCGCTCCCGTGGTTGAATGATACAATCAGTGAGGTGATGAAGGATCGTGATTTTCACCATCGTAAAGCCGTGAAAACCAATTCTGCTTTTCACTGGGCTCGCTATAGAAAGTTAAGAAATAGGGTCAATCGTGAAGTCAAGGCAGCAAAATCCAAGTATTATTGTGACTTGATTTTAGAGGCTAAAGGGGATTCAGGAAAGATCTGGAAGGCGGTGAATGAGGTGTCTTCGCGCAAGACTAAATCCTCGAGCCCACAATGTATCGTAGTTGATGGTGTTGAACACACCACCCCAGCNTTGAGACCACGTTATATGGTACCCCAGACAACTGTTTCTTTCAAATGTCGTCATATGCATGCTTATGTCCACCTGCTTATGTATGCATAATTTATGAAAAGACAAATTCCCTGGGCCGAGTTGTTTGAAGGCCGGTTAGCGCTAACCCAGGGTTAAATTTTAACCCGGGTTTCTTTTTCTTTTCATCAAAAGCGTTTTCTCAGAAAATTTTCTGTATTCTATTTAGAGTATTTAATCATCAAATTGTAGAAAAAAGAATTAAACTGAATTTGCATTTTAAGCTTTCATATCTGAATTCAAATTTTGTACTAACCCTGGGTTATGTTAACCCGGCTTTGAACAACCCGGCCCTGGAGAATATCACTTGTTCTGAATTGGGAAAACAAAACACACGAGCTGTAAGGGTCTATTGCCACATTACTATGTTCCAAGCCCTTTAGCCTGGATACCAGTACACCTTGTTTTTACTACCTAACTTAAGTTTTCTACACTGCGCTCAAATGAAACTGTCAGCCAGGCCATAATCCTTGTTTATGGAGGCTGTTTGGAAGAAACAACTCTAGAAGACAGTATTAAGTAATATATCCCTGAATTCAATTTCCAAGGTTGGGCCTTAGGTGAGCACTTGGAGTGGGCGAAGTACAGCAATTTCCGAGTGGCTACTAATGTACCCCTGATGGTACATATGCCTGGTTTAACTGACAGAAGAGATACAGATTTAAATGGAATACAGTCTGCGGGCAAGGCGTCCAATGCACTTGTGGAATTGGTGGATTTGTTTCCAACTCTTGCAGATCTGGCAGGGATTGAGATACCATGTAAGTGTTTCTTCCAGTCCTCGATAAAACTGCTAGTATTTCGTGTACACCCTAGCCTGTAGATAGACATTGTTCGTTTTAACAATTCCGCAGTGTGCGAGCAAAACGAGCACGCGAGAGCAAGTGCGCGAACGTGGCCAATAAATCCCCCTTGGAGTTTATTTCCATACCCGCGTTCGACGATCCTTAAAGAGAAAATAGAGGGTGTGGGAACGGGCTATGCACACACAACATTACATCAAAGCTTGGCCTTGGTTGTTCAAATGATGGATTGCACTATCCACCAGAAATTCAGCGGATACGTATTAAGAAACCCATTGCATCATGCATTAGATAAAGACTGTCTCTAGTAAACAGTGCCTTCAATTAGTATACATCGACTCTTACACAAAGTAAGTTTGCAAGTAGCGAAAGCACAGCGCTAGGGCAAGAGTTTTGTGTCAATTAAAGATGAAAGCAGATGCAAGTACCCTTCTCAAACTCAAAGGCACAGCGGCTCCTGATCATATTGCTTCATTTGAAAAAATAATATTCTAATGATACATTCCACAGCTTTTTGTCCAGAGAAATCATCCAACATGACCCTGTGTTCAGAGGGACTTAGTTTTGCCCCGCTCTTAATGAACCCCACCATGCCATGGAAGAAAGCTATCTTCAGTCAATACCCAAGGTACTAGTAAATTATATTAAAAAAAGCGTATTGACATACATTTTTTGTTCATTTACTTCTCTAACCGAGGGTTTTAATTAAGGTTTAAACCACGTATCATAAACGACAGGAGAGTTAAAAATGGTTTATACTATGGAGAGAGAATGAAACTTCAGGGGCGTTGCTAAAACTCAGCCTGTGACCAGGCTCCCAGTTAGGAAAAAGGCGAAAAAAAAACTTGGCATTTTTTTTCCTTTTGCCGTGTCACCTTGTTTTTTGCCTTTCCCTCTACTACAGAGCCTGGTCCTAGACTAACCAAAACTTATTACCGCTAACACTACCATTTTGTTTCAGTACAAATTAAAATCAATTCCTAATAGAAAAAAAAAATAAACAGCCTCTTTTCTTTCTCTGTATCTTATGCTGCAAGTAATATGGAAACCAAGAAATTTCACAACAATTCATTATTATACTTATTTTCCAGAGTTGTGCTAGAAAACTTCCTGAGTTTTCCAAAAAAGGTAGAAAAATGATTTTCAAGGAATTGCCTCTTTATTATTTATTTATTATTTAAAGACCATCAGATAAACCGCAAGAAAACAGTTGCCAACCTATACCATCTGAGATCACGGTCATGGGGTACTCAATGCAGACAGATCAGTACAGATACACAGAGTGGATACAGTATGATCATAACACACAGAAAGGCAACTGGTCACATGTTCATGCCAGAGAACTGTACCTTGATCACAAAGAAGACAGGAATGTAGCAAACTTGCCTGAGTATTCAGAGCTTGTTAAAGAGTTATCAAGTCAGCTTAAAAGAGGGTGGAGAGATGCCTTACCAACGGTCAAAAACTAAAGGTCAAAATCTCAGTATTCAAGGACACCTGCAGTTAGTTGCTGCTATTCTTCAGTCATTTTATTAAAGCAGACAACTCTCTCAAGTGCTAGTCTAAAATAACAGTGTCCATTTTGGAAAACATTGATTTTATAACAAAAGGAACTGACCAACATTTTGAATGTCAGCTATTGCAATGTTTGTCCAAGAACTCATTTAACTACACTCTATAGAATGTGATCCTGTGTTGCTCTTTTTACTGTGCTTTTCACAAACATGCGAATTCTGAAGTTCAAAAGCCAACTGACGATTGCGTTTTTCGCTGCCTTCAATCATCTTAACGGACCTTTCAGGAAACAGAACTTTACTTTAACGGGTTCAAAAGGTCAAGGTTTGTGATTTGTGATTGGTGGATTTCAATCCGTTTTGTGTGTTTTTGTGTTTCAAGGTTCGTTGCTTGCGATCGTAATTATAATTGACGGCAGCGAAAAACGCAATTGCGAAGGCGGCTTTAGAACTTCAGAGTTCGCATGTTTGTGAAAAGCGCAGTAATATGGAAATTTTAGTTGACAGGTTCAAGTCAAAAGTAATTTTTTTAATGTTCTATAAAGATGACAGCCATGTAGAATCGCACACAGATTATACCACAACATGTAAGCTGTCCTGACAAACTAAGTTCTTAACATAACAAAAGCATTACAGAATCGACCCTCCCTGGTTTGAAATATGACCTTAAAGTTTTTCTTATATCATTATAAATACCAATCTTCTTAGCAAAGGACCAACATTTCACTGCATTTCAAGTTACTATTATTTCACAGCAAAATTTCTTTTCTGAAAACTATTTTCAAAAATGCTACTAAGAAGACACATTTAAGGTAAAAAAGAAACTAAGAAACTTTCACACAATCAACTGAAATAATTTTTCTTTTATTCTAAATTATTTTCAATTATTTTTTCATAATCTAAACAACTTCTCAATTCAATCTGCATTTTATTTTATTCTTTAGTTAAGCAAAATTTACGCATATATTATTTTTCAGGATGTAGCAGGATGCATGTTCATTAAAATTTTTATCTCTACATAGAAGAAGCGATATGGTGTAATACACTATACTACATCAGTATGTATGCAGCCTGACGGTGCCATAACTACTAAGTACAAGAGAAGAGATAAGCACGAATAGACTTTGATTACAAAAAGGATTGAATGTACGTCAATATATACAGCATGTTAATGCCACAAGCAAATGCATGTATTGTACATAACTTTACAAATTGTTCAGCAAGGTTAGTGCAAGCACTCTGCTGACTCAACCGGACTATATTCAACAGAGCTCAACTATGCACATAAAACATATAAAGGACATAAAAATATGAGAGGAGAAAAGTTTAAGTCAGATTGAAAGGGTTTTGGCTAAAACAAGATTTGTTGTAGAACTGCCCTTGTTGATGACAGGACTTTATGCTAAGGAGGTCACCTTGCCTTAGCTTAGAACATTATTATTATTACAATTATTAGGGCATAATACTTATTTTGCTAGATTGAAAAAATGAAATGACTTTCAAAAACAGGATAACCGAAGAAGATAGTTAACCGTTAACCTTACCTGTACATTGAATTTGAGGGATGCTTGTTAAAATAATAACTTACAAACCATGAAATAAATAATAAAATTGTGAAAAGTCAATAAAAATTCAAAGTTGAAGGTAGACAAATTTCACAATGACGTCTCACATGTTTTTTGAAACAACAGCATGAAACAATATTGAACAAACAAACAAGGACACATAACTACTTTTGTGTGAGAGAAGTACAATGAGATCAAAGTTTCATACATGTACAAACCCCAAAATCCTCATTGTACCTCCAAAAAAACACTGATCAATGATAATCATTAATGGTCCTCTCTGCCCTCTGAGGAGCATGGAAATTATTATTAAGTTCCACAAACAAGAAGGCAGCAAATGAATGGACAGGAAATATTTGTGAAATTAGCTAACGGCGCAGTTTACCCCAAAATTAAATGAGAGTAATAAATAACAACTCAGTTCAGGGGTAAACAGTTCTTGAACTACTGATTATTGGTCATGATAATATCTAAGAAAAATAGTTTGACCGGTTCTCCTTCAAAGAATTCCCTATCTTTTTTGCAAACAAAAAAGTCCCTTCATACCAGAATTTCTGGCCAACCAGAGTGCAGCCTGATAAAATCCAAGAATGATCAGCTAACTAACATTCTACCACTGGAGCATTTTTATAAAGCCCTTTTCATTGTAGGTGTCCGCAGAGGTTTAAACATCTAACAGGCTGGTTTAAATAGTGATTACCAGGGTAAGTTTTGTTGGCAGATTCTTGAACTTCATCACAGTTCATTTCCACATCATGGCTTTTCTGTGTTGAAGAGCTGTTGTTACTTGTGCAGTTATGAACATGACCATTTTGATAAAGCGTGTCCTCTGCTCTGCTTGTCTNCCGCAGAGGTTTAAACATCTAACAGGCTGGTTTAAATAGTGATTACCAGGGTAAGTTTTGTTGGCAGATTCTTGAACTTCATCACAGTTCATTTCCACATCATGGCTTTTCTGTGTTGAAGAGCTGTTGTTTCTTGTGCAGTTATGAACATGACCATTTTGATAAAGCGTGTCCTCTGCTCTGCTTGTCTGTTGACTTGTACCATTTGTAATATAAAAGTCATGGCTTATGGCACTTGAACTATGAATCTCAACATGATCCAAATACTGGACCGTACCTAAAAAATATTTAAAATGTAACTTACTTATAAAATATTATGGTTTGAAAATTAAAGAGTGTTAAGGAATATTAAGAAGGAATGAAAATTGATAAGGGACCAGTTATATAATAATATTGATTTATTGGGGAAGGAGTTAGGCTGATGCAAATTAAGACAAGCCATGTTCAAAATAAATACTCCTGGACCACCTTTGATGACTTTGAAGTGACTTTTCTTAAAGGGGCTATGTCACAGCAGTCTAGTTCATTTTGTTAAATTTTTGCCCATTACTCGCCCTCAATCGCTATGGAACTTAAAGTAAGCAAAGAAATTACATGTAAATGACAAAATCAGGGATCTGAGACAAACAGATATGTCTCCTGAGCATTATTTTTGAAGTTGCAAGCAGCAGGGGTCAATTTTGAAAAACTGTTAGGCTGAATAGTTTTCCAAAACCCTAATTTCAATCCGTTTCAATCTTCTTCAGTTTTGCCAATCCGTGGCATCTGTTGTTTCTGTTATGTTATTTTAACCTTCCTTTAAAGTTTTAAGCGGTTATTTTTGTTTCTCTTAATTTAACGGGCATTTTGTAATTTCTTAATTTGGCTGAATTTCATGACACAGCTCCTTTAACATACAACATGGAGTAACAACAGTTCAAATGGCTTGCTCAAAATGGTCACAACTTTACTGCATGGAAAATCAACTGGAAGAGGTACCAGGTCACTGATTATAAATGAAAGTTATTTTAACCTGAGGCAGAGATGTTTAAAAAAATTATTCTATTCTGGCAGTTTTATAAAAAGAGCATTAATTTTTAACTGTTAACTGTCATTAAGGTGTTTCCAAAATATAGGAAAATCAAATGACCAAAAATTACAAGTCACTTGTAATGGTCATGTTGGTAATTAAAAAATTCAAATTATGCAATATAATACTTCCCTTGCTGAGTTTGAGTTAATAAAAAAGGTCTTTGAAAAGTAGGGCTGTAAAAAAGTTTTTAAGTAGAAGCCTGATAATGAGTAATAGGCGGGTTTGGAACTCGCACCAAAGACACAAATTCTTGAGGGCAGAGGCATCTAGGGACATTTTGAAAATTAGAGTCTCGGAATTGGTGTTTCCAGAGGTTTTCAAGAAATACTTTCCACCGCTGACACCATGTTGACTTGTCAGAATACATGCAAGACTGGGAACAATGCCGTCAAAATGTCCCACGCGTTCCAAGCAATCACACGGTTCGAATGTTTGAGAGATCTAAATCTGTCAGAGTATGCCTTCACTGAATGTCATTCAAAACTGGGAAACGGATGGTTTACAATTTTATTTGATGGTGCTTATTTTTTGTTAGCAGTAATGGTAGAAGGAGATGAAAGTAGCCAGCTAAAGAGGGCTAACTAGCCGGTGGTTTTGCCTGGCTACCGGCCCTTATTGACAGCCCTGGAAAAGAGGTCTAAACTTTTAACTTAAGAAATAAACTTGCCATTTCTTGATCTCTTTGCTTGAACTGTATAGTCCCCATCATCAAGTAATCTTTTACATTTCCTTTGGTTGGACACTAAAGGGACAATTAACATTGATTACACTTAGGAAAGCATATCCTTTGATCTTCCTTCTTCCTCTATAGAGGAAGATTATAATGCTTATGCCTGCATGGTTGTCACAACATGGCAATCTTACTTCTTTTAAATAGAATGAGTCCAGCAAAAAGTGGTACTGTCTTAATAAAACTTTATGAAGCTTTAGATTGTATGGAAAATAGCAGTCTCATAATCCTAAAATAGACACCATCCCAAATTACAACTAGAGAAAAGAAAAGAAAATTTTCTTTCCAACCAGAACCAAATCATACCTTGTTAAACCTAGAGAAATTTTGTTGCCTGGTCTTAACCAATAAATGCAGTAAAGTAACAAAATTTTGTTGCAAGTCATATCACAATGATTCCCTGTTGCTTCATTAGCTCTATTACCTGACTCGTGGCTTTGACTTCTCAACAACTGTGCACATTGCTCAAATCCAAGGGAGGAAGCAAGGTCACAAGGAGTCTGTCGATACAAGTTGAAAGTGCTGAAAACAAAACAAGGACAGGCTCCTCTTGGTGAGAGCTACCTTCAAATGATTCTAGAGCAACAATGTTACAAAAATAAATGACTTTATATATTATATGACATAAGGACATGGCTTTTTTTGTTACCTAAAAGTAGTTACAAATGCCTGGAGTAGTCTCAAGCATTCTACATTTCCTCCTCTTGCTGCCTTGTGCACTGTAGTTTCTCCAAAACTGTCCTGCACGAACAAGAACATTTAACAATTATACAAGTCATGTACTTTCAGACGTGACGTGATAAAAAAGGGTTCAATCATACAAATTCTACTACTGCATAAGAAGAAACAAACTGCAGGACCCAGAACTTAAACATTAAAGCCTGTTAAAACAATTCAGCGGTCTGTGTTTCTCCACTCTGTCTTATGATGTATTCTAAGAGCACATTGAGCCAGTAATATCACTGAATGAACTTTTTCAGTTATTGTGCAAAATACCCTTGAATATATACAAGGCATTGGACTTGTTAATTTTAGCTTTAATTCAGACAGGAGTCTTATTAGGTAGAGGGGGAGTTTATTAGTGATTGGCAATAAATAAAGGAAATAAAGTAAGCAGTTACTGAACACATAATAATATGGCTGGTACCACACAATGGTTATATATTTGTCATGTGAAGCACTACTCACAACTTTTTCTGCAACTGCACCATTTTGAAGTAACCAGTGAAGGACATTAGCATGACCAGCAAAAGCTGCAAGATGTGCTGGTGTCTGTTCAAATCTTCCTTCACATACATCAATGTTTGAACCACACTCAACAAGGCGCTTCAAACAATCAACCTAAAAAATTAAAAAATTGAAGGAAGAGGTTAGTTTTGGGTGAAACTGCAGTTTTATTAAATGAGTTATGCACCAACATAATGTCAAAAAGCCACTGTTTCAAGAGCAAGCCCTTTGATTTACCCTTATGAATGACTAGCTCTCAAAATGTCCTCTATTCGATCTTTTTGCAGAGGAGACTTGACATCACCAACTTGCAGGCTGATTAATAACAATTTTTTTTGTATGTGACCTAAATATTCTTATGTACATGAGAAAAGTGGTTTCCTTAACCCATTTGCTCCTAGAAAGTTTGACAAAAAACCCATTTTGAAGCTTGTCGAGCAGTTTTCTGGTCACTGTCATGCTACAAAGAGCTAAAACTTACCACAAAGCCATTTACAGGTCATACACTTCATGGCCTTCTGATCCAGATGCAAAATATTAGTTCGGGCATGTGCAGAAAGCAAAATTTTGAGATAGTTTTTGAGTTTAAAAGTGACACAGCAGTCTTGAGTTTTACTTTTTGCTTTCTCTCCTCCCTTGTTTTTTTCTTTCTCTGAGCATTTAGTAGGCTTCATTTTGATGGGAAAAGTTTTTAGAAATGCTTTTATGATCTTAAGATGAGATTAAGGGAAAGGTAGGTGGGTATAGTAGTGGACCAAGATTTTCATGGAAATTTTTAGGGCAATATTACATGGTTTTTTGCCTTTTTCTCCAGTGTCCTTTACTGAATTGTGATCATTCTAGTATGGTTTGAAAGATCTCTTCACTCTGCACAAGTTAGCGGACAAAGTTGTCCTTGACCATTAACACTGATGATGTCACAAGCTGTAAAAGAGATGTGGATCTGCACAGACGGTGACAGGCGGCTCAGGTTAAGAGAAAAAACAGTACTTAATTGCATAGAAGGGTTCACCATTACAGCCACCAATATAACCTCAATTAAGGAAACCAAAGACAATGACTCAGTAAAAATGGGTGAACAACATGGTAGCAGCCACATGGGATGTAAAGACTTAAGTCTATTAGCTGCCCTGCTTTTGAGCAAGTTTGGTTGCCAAGTATAATCAAAGCACAAACAAACTGTGATTCACTAAAACAAATCATAGTTTGAGGTACCAAGAAAATATTCAAGACTTCCGCACAGCACCATACATATATTTGAATAACTAAGGACCGTTTCGCCCTGTTTACAATAACAAACTATTTGTGTGGAAAGTGTTGGAGAAAGTTGCATGCATAACAAAAAGTGCAAGGGACTGTGCGGAAATCCCACTATACCCAAGTCTAGCGTCGGGTCTAAAACGTTAGCCGTAACCAAAACACATCATCAAAACAAACTGATTAACTGTTTGGCAATGGAAAAATTTCTCAACAACGTGGACTAGATTTCAAGTGGTCTTTCTTTCATGAGTTATTATGTATCAGATTCAGAATTTGAAAATGTAGTTTTCAATAATTTCACCTAATAACTTTTGTGTAAGAACATCGATCTCGAAATAAAATTGTGGTTCCGAGACAAATGATCACGACAACAACGGGGTCAAGTCACGAAAAACAATTCTTCAAGCTTCCCTCGCTAACGTACACATATAAATTCCACGTATCTTGGTTTCTCCGTTCTTTTTCATGACAGAAGGAGTTCTTTACTTCTGGAAGTTGAAAAAGTTTGATACTAAGTTTTAGTTTTCTCTTGTTCGTGATCAGCTGTTAAGCATCAAAGAATTTGGCAGTCACGAGAGGAATCTTTGGACTGTCTGTTGCAAAAAAAATCTGTAAGACCCTATAAAAACAAAGTCGAGTATGAAGTACATGCCAAATACTGCTATAATAACTGCAAGAGCTCTGTAAAGAAAATGAAAGAAGGACTGTTTAAAAGTCTTATCGCTAGCTTACAGCTGACCTACAAGCTGTTTGTTTTCCTGTTTTAGAAATTGTATTTTCTTCACAAACTAAACCGACAACTAAACTAACCTTTCCAAAGAAGGCAGCCCAGTGTGCAGGGGTCCACTTTAAGTAATGGTCTTGCTCATTTAGGGAGCGAAAAACTGCAAGTCTGTCTCCTTGAACGGTTAAGTAAGTTAGACTAAGCATGTCTCCGTCCCTACAAGCTCTGTGAACAGGAGGAAGAGGATGCTCAGACCAGGCACAACGTAAAATACACTCATTAAGCTGCTGCTTCGTTTGAAAACCACACTCAGATCCCATGGTTAATCCAAAATGGGTCCGAAAAAAGAATAGATAATACTTCAAGAGTCAAAGATGAAACCAAAATAAAACATCCCCAGTAATTTTACACTACAAACAATAAAAATCCCGCCGAAAAGAGTCACCCACAGACCATGCGGTAGCTTGTCACTCAATCTTTTTTCTATTGACCAATCAGAAAGCGAGAATTTTTCAGCCGCTCGAAAACGAACCAATCAGAGAAACGGAATGAAAGAAAGCCATTTGAAATTTGCAATTCTCGTCATCCGGGATTTTGTGGTTATTATCAGTACTTCCTGTCATAAATTTTGTATATCCGTTCTGCTTGAAGAGGGAGATTTCAAACTATCTTGCGGTTCAATTGAAAGCTTAAAAGCTCAGTTTTTTTGACAAAAGGAGCCATGAGCAGCACTGACAACCAAGTCGGTGTTACAGATTCAACTCACATATCAACAAAGTAAGTTGTCTTTTACTTACTTTTCACGCGTTTTCCCGAGCAGACAAAATTTTTAACAGTTCTTTGTCGACGGTTGTTTTGACATTTTGCGTTCGCTTACTTTCTTCTGCGTGTTAACACAGTAGAAATCAAACCCTATTTCATTCGATAAACATCATTATTCTTTAGTTCAAATGAACCGTGTTTATTTAAACCGATCATATGTTCCGCTTCCCTAGTTTTCCTTAGCTTCTCGCTCGAGTTAGTGTCATGAATAAAGTTTCCCGTGTAAAATTTATTCAATTTTCGCTTTGTTGTACATGTGTCGTCTTGAACTGCCATTAATGTAGCCGTTTGTAAGCCTTTTGAAATCTGAAGGCATTTGAACAAATTTTCCTCTGAGTATTTCAAACGTATTTACAATGACGGTTATTTATTTACGCGAATCAATCTTGCCGCGTTTTTCGTCTACACGCTGGTTTCATCATGACACAAATTCAATGGATGGCTTTGTGTTACGGGCACAAATATAATATTTCGCATTGCCAGACGTAAACATTACGCTTCATTCCACAATTTCAAAGCGCTTTGGAACTTTTATCTTTGCAAGCTTATTTGAGAGTTTTTCGTCGTTGCAATACTGTGCTCTGTTACATCGAAGAATAATACAGCTTGAATTGTTAATTAGGGCCGTTCCAAGATGTCATACATAATTTACGGCTCGAAGCCAAATTTCCCTTAGTTTTATGCGTCATTTGCTTCATTTTGCGAAGAATCGAGATAGTTCTCCATAATCTGTTCATCGTGTATATGAGTGTTTTTTATTATTATTATTTTCTGATCACTAGCAAATATTAACATCTTAAATAAGCAGAATCAATATATAATCGCCGAAGTACAATGTAGTTTAAAAAGAACGTCAAGGAACAATATATTCTTTAACAGGCTTCCTTTAGCTTTCATTTATGTCGTAATGTTTTGTCAATCACTACCTGGTTTGAGTCTAAGATATGATTTAAGTTAAACTGCTTTTGATTCACAACTTAAAATGTACACGACATACACTTTCTTGATTTTGCAGTGATAATTAATGAAATTTCATTGCGAGCATTTTGAAGTATTTGTTTGTTCCAATCTTTTTTACAAATAAGTGTTAAAAGGCATGCTTCTTGACGCCTGCTTTCTTTGCCAACACACTGGTGAAGTAGAATGCATGAGAGTGTGAAGTGTTTGTTATGAATGTGATGCGTTGAAAGTGCTCCTGTTATTACTTCTGATAAAATCTCTTTTATACAATTAAATGTTAAATTTTTGATATAATATATTAGATTTGTTATACTACTACATGAGAAATTTCTGAAATTTGATTGGCTTAGAGGAGTGGTATTTCAAAAATTACAAATTACAAAACCTTTTGCAGGTAGTAGTATAGTATAAACAAATAATAGCATGATTTGTGCGTGATATTTGGCATAAATACCACTCATGATATTTTAAAATTGTCTCAAATTTCACTCACCTAACGGTTCGTGAAATTATTTATAACAGTTTTGATTAAATATGCCACCTATACCAATGGTTATATCATGATACGGCATTAATGTTTTGCTAGTGTAGCTAGTGAGGTTTGAGTGCGAGGCTAGCTTTTGTGTAATTAACATTCCCTAGTGTCTTAAAATTGCATTTGTTTCGACCTCAGCAATATACTATTACCTATACCAATGGTTATATCATGGTACGGAATTAATGTTTTGCTAGTGGAGCTAGTGAGGTTTAGTGCAAGGCTAGCTTTTGAGTAATTAAAATTCCTTAGTGTCTTAAAATTGCATTTGTTTTGACCTCTGCAACAGACAAAACAATTTATATTGCTTCTCTGGCAGTGTTTGTGACAGGAAGGCTTAAATATTACAAATAATGTGAGCTGTAACTAAAGAGGAAATGTCTTCTTAAAATATGTTACATTAGCAATATCAAAGCTGACATTGTGGATGAGAGATATGTATGTGATCTACATGTATGTATCTATTTTCTGAACTACAATGCAGTTAGAGGAATTTTTCTAGAGTGCTCAACTTTTCAGAAGCAATAATGTAATAGTTCCAGGCTTCAGAGGCTATACATGGCTTTATTGCTACAGCTGAGCTCTGTTTTGTATGGCATAAAGGGAACCACACTCATCAGGCAATTTTAGCGAGATACATGAGATCTACATGTATATTCAAGTATTCAAGTCCCCGTGGATTAAATTTTTACAATGACTTTTTCACATTGTTTTGTGATCTTTACATTGTCCAGCTGAAAGTAAGCTACCTTGCTCACTTTCTTCTAGCATTTAATTGCAACTATGTCTCGGGTTAATTTTAGTCTTTGTTCTAATTTTATTTTTATTCAATTGGTTATGGCAGTTACTGTTTATGATAATGAGAAGCTACAAATAAAACCAAGGACATGATTAAACAAGTGCAAGTACAAATAATATTGTTGGCCATTTCCATTTTTGTTTGTGAACCTCTGCCATATCCTGAGAAAACAGCTGACATTTTATGACCCTACCACTGGTTTCCCTGCAAAATGAAGTCTCAGGAACCAGTGCAGAAATTCCATATTGATGACATGTCACTACACAGATCTGGGTAGTGCTTCTAAATGGTTTAAGGAAAATATCAACCAATCAGAAGCACTACCCACATCACAGTAGTGACACATCATCAGTATGGAATTTCAGCGGTCAGATGTCATTTTGTGGGGAAACCAAGGGTGGTGTTGCAAAATGGCAGCTGTTTTCTTAGGCTACCTCTGCCAAAGCTTTTAAAGTTCCAGATTGCAATTCCTTAAGGTCTTTACATGATACATGTTTCAGATACAGGCACATGAAATTGCGCCTAATTAAGGTGCCACTGCGACCAAATTTTTCACTTTGGTGAATAAATCCTTAAAATAAGTTGCCAACTTGGCTAGTAAAATACTTCACTACACTTTGCCTAAGGGTCCTGTGAATTGCCAAAGACATGTAAGAGTAATCTTTGGCAGTGATCACAGGGCTTAAAAACTTTGCCGTACAGTTTGTTTTCAAGAAAAGATACAGCACGTTCCTGATCTACTAGACGCAATTTGAATTAAAGTAGCATGTAACGTTATGTATGACCCTTTCTAAAGTCACGAAACGCCATCTTGGATTAAAATAGCCCTTTACGAAGGCCTTTGTCCCAATTCAAAAGTCAGTGGTGATTTGTCAGTTTAAGCTGTAAGCGGCTAATTTCTTCCTATTGCACGATAAAGAACAGACATCACAGTTAATTAATAACAAATAAGCCTTAAAAGAATGACATTAATTGCAAGAACACATTTTTCTCATTTTCAGCGAAAATAATCGACATTCACCTGTTAAATAAAACTTGTACGATGAGTAGGTATTGCGTTCAGTAAACTGGGGCTGGGGCACGATAAGAAGACTGTTGCATATAAAAGCAATTTATCTTCACTTTGAAAGAAGGTCTTCATGATCACAACTTAAATTGCTAAAGTTTAATCAAATCTATTCAATTCTTTGATTAAAAATGCAAAACATTTCATAAACTCAATAAATACATGTATAGGGTCTATCTTGTAAATGGACAGAGTTATAAAAATATGGCTTTCAAACAGTGGCAACCAACTTATTGTAATTGGCAACTACTCTAAATTATTTCGACATCCAGTTACTGGAGAAAAAAGTTAATTTCATGCACTGTATACATGAGTGTTTGCTTAGTATTTATCTTTTATTTAATGGTGTTATTTGCTTTAATTTGTTGATGTAAGAAAGCACTTGATTTAGTAAGCCTTCTAAGCATCAGATTCAAGAAAAAACTTTTGATCCCTCATATTACTTTTCAAAGATGCAGGGTTTTCATTAAGACCCAGCACCTACTAGAGCTTTGATGGGTATGCAGTTGTGAATCACAGCATGCAATTTTGCCTTATTATCAGTTAAAGGCTTAGTGAATTAAGCATGTTATTGTTTTATACCCTGTTTGAGTTTCTGCATTCTTAACTTGCTTTTGTGATTCAGCAAAATGTGCATTCAGGCTTCCTTAAATTGGAAATCGAAGGGACAAAACCTAGTGTCAGTTGTACAGTGGTGTCTTTATGAAAGAGGTAGAAACTGTATGAAATTTGGTGTCCATAAGGAGCGGTTCGACTACAGTAAAATCTGTCTTCATCTCCTTTAGTCACTATAGTTCAGAGTCATGGGAAAATGCAATTAACTACTGCAAATTGAAAAATTATTTTTCAGAGTGCTAGCACCACCTGGTGGAAAAACATCAATAAGTTTGTTTGGAAATGATGGAGGCACTCCCTCAGAGCCTGTAAGGAAAGAAGTTAACCGCTGTCAAGCTGAGCGCAATAAATCAAATGTTTTTGCCTCTGATACACCTGCTTCTGGCGTGACTCCAAAACACCACGCAGAAAGCCAACAAAGACGGCAACACTCCTCTGTATTTGGTGATTCACAGCCTGCCCCAAAACCATCCTTCGAACCAGAGCCGCGGAAACCTCACACAGTTAATCCACATCAGGAGGCACGACAAAAATCACAAGTCTTTAAGGAACCAACAGAATCTAAGCCCCCTCCACCAAGAAAGAGGGAGGATATCATCAGCGGTAAGGGTGGAAGCAATGAGGAAAGAAGTCACACTTCCGTCAAAGTTCATGCTCCCCCTGGCGGAGCATCACAAATATCTTTTGGTTGAGCTCTTTGTCAGATGAGAAACTGTTTTTTTTTTTAACTTCTGTCCTAACATTGATAATTACATTTTAGTAGACAACTGTCTTGTATGACTTTCTCCTTTTCTTGACGCTGGACCTGGATTTTACAACTGAATTTCTTGAAAACGTAGTAGCCTCTTTTTCATTGTTAAGCTTGGTCTCCTCCCATCTAGTAATGGCTGCAGAGCAAGGGTAATATTAGTGATCTCAAGAAAATTCACTTAGGTGTGTAACACTGGCCATATTTAACAGAAAAAAAAATCACATTTGTACAGTTACATCTGCAACTTTTACTGAGCAGACTTGAAGTTTACAGTTGTAAGTAGCATCCAGTGGGTCTAAAATCCATGGTATGTCATGATACCTCATGCTCGAATGCTTCCTTTAAAACACATCCTTAAGGTTACTGGATATACTTAGGCATGCTGTAGAAAATTCAGAAAATAAACAATAATAATAAGCATTTTCTGAGAAATATAAAGTCCTTGACAAGTTATTTTCAAGGAAACTAACTTCCCTCTAAATTTGACATTTCCTTTAAGCTTTAGCTTTTAAGATGTCTCCTTTGCACAAAGAAAAATTATTTCAAAGAGGCAGCTTTTAGGAAAATATCAATCTGCAGTGTTCACTACTAAGTGATAGTGTGAACTTATTTTGTATACCCCTACCCCCCCCCTCAAAAAAAAAAAAATTGAAAAAGAAAGAAATCAAAACTTGAATGAAATTGTCATTAATCTGAAGGTATCCAGTAACCTCAAGAGAGTATTAACCATGTAATCACTTAATCTAACTACTTAATACAGCGTGCAAAGAAAGTAGTGTCCGATAGCCCTCGGCTGGTGGATTTTGCGATTGGGCTAGTCAATTCTTTTTTTAACTTGCCCGGTGGGCAAGTGATGTTTTTTGAGGAATTCAAATAACAGAAGAACTCTGAAATCTATTCTGCTCGTCATAAAGCTTTTGGGGCTAGTTGAAATGATGTCTGGGCTGGTAAATGCTAGCTTCAGCTTGCCCGAATGACAAGCAGTAAGAATGATTTTCTTTGCACCCTGTTAATATATAACTATCTCAGTTTCATATCATTACAACATAACTGTACTTAGCAAGAAAAAATGTCACCATTTCATAATAATGACATTTTTACTTATTCAGTGTGGTTAGTTTATGCAAGAACAGCAATTAACCAATTATTTTCCATTGGCTGTATTTTCTGGGTGTGTGATGATGATTCCAATAATATTAATCTCCACACAAAATGTTTGTAACACTTGTTATTGGTTTTTGCTCTGCTTGAAGATTTTTGGCAGGAAAGCTTTTAATTTAGAATACTCTGTTTTTGCCAGACTACATGACTTTTGCAAAAGTTGAGGTTATTTTGACGACAATACTTTGATTTTAGAAGATAATCAAGGTGTACATGTCCCCTGTCAGAAGTCACCTTTGTGTGTTTTGTGAATAGTCATTTAACTCCAGGCTTTTTAATAAATTATTTTTAGTACCCAATGATGTTATTGATAAAAAGTGTTGTGACACTGTTGACTACAACTTAGTGTTTAGAAACTCTTTAGTGACCTTGTTGGAACTTGCTCGACTTTAAAGAAAAACAACTTTACTGCAGAAATCCCACAAGATGGCACTCAAAGTTTTCCATCTTTATGGTACACATCCTACCCCCAAAACAAGAGCTGACACCATTTTACTGCTCTCCATAGTTTCTTGCCTCTCATAGTCACAGATATAACTAATTTTTGTTCTTTGAGTGATGATAAAAACATTTTAACCTTTCAAGCTCAAATAAGCTAAGATCAGAGGTTAAACTGTTTTTAACTATGAATGATTTAAATGATTATAAAACTTTTAATGTTAGTAATGTCATTTTCCTCAAGTGCAGGAATCTGCATTTCCTTGGTTCATTGCTGGGATAGTGAAGTGAAATGGAAACTGGACATCATAGGAAATGTTCTAGTCCTAGCATGTATAAACAAAGAAACATGGGGCATATGGGTGTTGGCACATTAAGCCGTCAAAAACAATTTTCCAACAAACTATTAGATATGTTAATCTTAGGCTGTTTGCTGTGAGTTAACATTTTGCATTATAACTGAACAGATAGGTACTTTTCTTGTGTGAGGTGTTATTTGTAAGTATATAAGAAATATAATAATCATAATATCAGCAGCTTGTAATAAAGTATGGGTACTCATTCTGTTGAACATTTTATTTGTTTGTTGTATGCACTAGATTATCTTAAAGCAAAAAAGTTGACACTCTTCAAAAAGAGGTTTCTTACCACACTGAAGTTATCAGATCTGTAATGGCAAACATTTTCATCTACTTGTTAGTTTAATAGACGTGGGTTTGGCTCATTGTTCTGATGAAACATGGAAATATTAAGAATCTTTCTGTCTGTTCTCAGCTGTTCAATNTGTTGGCACATTAAGCCGTCAAAAACAATTTTCCAACAAACTATTAGATATGTTAATCTTAGGCTGTTTGCTGTGAGTTAACATTTTGCATTATAACTGAACAGATAGGTACTTTTCTTGTGTGAGGTGTTATTTGTAAGTATATAAGAAATATAATAATCATAATATCAGCAGCTTGTAATAAAGTATGGGTACTCATTCTGTTGAACATTTTATTTGTTTGTTGTATGCACTAGATTATCTTAAAGCAAAAAAGTTGACACTCTTCAAAAAGAGGTTTCTTACCACACTGAAGTTATCAGATCTGTAATGGCAAACATTTTCATCTACTTGTTAGTTTAATAGACGTGGGTTTGGCTCATTGTTCTGATGAAACATGGAAATATTAAGAATCTTTCTGTCTGTTCTCAGCTGTTCAATGAAACACCAAGGGACTTACAGAGTCATAGACACACTAAGAAACTAAGAAACACTTCATGAAATTTTTATATAATTTGCTTACCAGCAATATATTCCTACCAGTTCTCCTCAAAAAGATTTTCTTTTCATAACGTGTCAGTAATCTTCTCTCTTTTTCAAAAGCATAAGATCAGACATAGCCCATCCAAGTACCTACAGAAGCAAACTTTTTCACTTCAAACAATTTTTTTTGTTCATTTGAGGAAGTGAACTTCTTTAATAATTTACTGGCTACTCTACCCAGCAGCCTGCAGAACAGGCCTGGCATTTGTGACCGAGATAACCTGGAAACAAATTAGTTTGTAAGTTACAAGAGCATTATGGGATCGTGGTTTGCTTAGTATCCGCGCCATGTTTTCAAGCCATCGATGTCTGGAAATTTTGAGAGAATGTGTTGTACGTGATGAATTTTTTCACCTTTGTATAAATTTGCCTACAAAATGAATCTTCGACGTCTTTTCCAGGACTTCAATCCAAGGTAGAATACAAACAACACTTGAATTTTAAATATAACCTCTTGTAATCGTGGGATTTTTTTTTGTCATTTCAGTAAATTCCTTCTTTTTTTCACTCTCTTCCTCTTTTCGATATTACTGGCCTTGCGTTTGGATGAAACTATCACGTGGAGTTATTGGGCGGTTTTTACACCCATCTGGATCTGGAAAATCATGGTGTTCACCGGCGCTTTCACAGGAATTTACATTTGGATTCGACATCCAGAGTACAGGTAAAAGTCAGTCGTAGATATCACAGATGGGCAATGGGGTAAAACTGATGTAATTTTGTAAAAACAAAAAGGAAAAATTTGCTCAGAAAACTGAATAATTAGCAATTGCTTGACACAAAAGTTGAACGTTATTTTTAAGACTAAATATTTCTTCTGGATTGATCAGGTGCAGTCCATCTGAACTCTCGAGCTCTACATCTTTAATAATCATTGACATTAACTGAAATTTTTCTCCGCTTCTGATTGGTTCAAATCCCCCTGCCAATTTTTCATAAGCTACCCCATCTGAGATGTGATAATTCAAAATTATATGTGACTCCAGTGTTGAGATGAATCATAGGCCAACACAATGATTCTTTCACAAAGACCTTTTGACTTGAAAGGAATAGTAATTATTTTCTCCCAAAGGCTTCTTAAGATAAAAAGTGTTGACTTGGTGCATTGTTTACATTCTTCTGCTTACCACAACTTGCCACTACTACCAATTACGTGAAACTACTTTCAGAACAAATCTAAATCTCCTATTTCAAGGTGGCCACTAACAAATGTGTGCATATCAGCAGCAATGAAGATGTTCACTGCTGCAGCTTTACATGAAATGCGACTTTGTTTACCCATAATCCCTGCTGAAGGTTCCTCCATGTCACTCTGTAATTGAGAAATCTTGTCGCTTTTCCCCAGTTCTGACTACTTTTCCCAGCTTCGGGTTCAGAATCGCAAGATTTTTGCCTTTCGGAGGTTGGCAAGTCTGTCCAAGGGTGATAAGAAGTCCCCATTTGAAAAATTCTGGAAATTTCTGGGGAAAGGGTGGTCATCAAAGATCCCCCTGGAAAGGAAAACCCTGGGGGGGGGGGGGGGGG